>JAHPZR010026726.1:0-12840 GCA_019787425.1 Platygyra sinensis
GCAAGTGCCTGTGACCAGATAATCAAAAGGAACCTGAAAATGTCTTCTTAAATTTGATTTCATCGGTATTTGGACTTAACTATGGTAGAAAAGTCATGTTTAGCTCACCTTCTGTAATTATATTCAAATATTAGTGCTGGCGTATTCAGAATCCTACACGATAACCATTGCAATGAGTGGAGTTGGACAAAGTACATCCTCCTTACTGGCATTCAATCAATGCCTCCCAGATAATCCACCTCATTCCTAACCTCATTGCTAGCCCTTGTTCTTAAACAACAATCCATAAAAGTAGTGAAGCCTTCCAGCGTCAGTCCCTTGCTTGTTAAAACGAAATATTCACGTGCTGTTCCAATCCTTGCGCATGTTGCGTGCTGAAATGGTAATATTAGCGTCACGCAATAGTCACTTGGAAGGATTTTTGTCACGCATTGCCAAAAATGGTTAAAAGAATAATAAATAGAAAGATTCAATGAGACGTTCAAAGCAAAAAAAATATATTTTAAAGCCAAAAGGATCCAAATGTGACCCGTAAAATATGGTGCGGAAATTTCCTGGCAGAGAAACGGTGCATTTATGTGTTCTGGGCTCGGAAGGGGCAGGGGTTGGGACTACTCCGCTAGATGGGCTATCAGTGGTATGGGTGGCCCCGAGGGGTATGGCTTTTGGGCTGTTTATGTCTAAGACAGGAGTAAATTTTATACACATTTGGACTGAAATAGGGTGTGTTTTTCACCCTGGTTTGGCATTGGGCATTTTGTTTACAATCATGACTCAATCAGTTTAAGGCCTGGGTGCGAGACCAGAACCGGGAAGGTCAGATCTTGGGAGCCACAAAACAACCAAGGTCTTACTTAGTGAGGACTGAGATGAGCACTTTGCGACGTAATCGGTCTGCTATAGTTTCAACCAGTTCGCAACCAGCCTCTCCCTCTAACGGGCCAACTATGGCACCTCAGGATCAAGCACTGCCTGTGAGCCACACGCCTCCAAAGGTTTCTAACCCTGTCCCAGAGAACCTACCGGCTGAACCTTCAACACCTGCTACATGCAGATCAACCACAGCTGTGTCCACTCAAGGAGGCCATCCAAATACTGAGAATTCTGCAACAGAGCATGTTACACGCTCAGGGAGAGTGGTAAAACCACCCCAATATTCAAATATTAGTGCTGGCGTATTCAGAATCCTACACGATAACCATTGCAATGAGTGGAGTTGGACAAAGTACATCCTCCTTACTGGCATTCAATCAATGCCTCCAAGATAATCCACCTCATTCCTAACCTCATTGCTAGCCCTTGTTCTTAAACAACAATCCATAAAAGTAGTGAAGCCTTCCAGCGTCAGTCCCTTGCTTGTTAAAACGAAATATTCACGTGCTGTTCCAATCCTTGCGCATGTTGCGTGCTGAAATGGTAATATTAGCGTCACGCAATAGTCACTTGGAAGGATTTTTGTCACGCATTGCCAAAAATGGTTAAAAGAATAATAAATAGAAAGATTCAATGAGACGTTCAAAGCAAAAAATATATATTTTAAAGCCAAAAGGATCCAAATGTGACCCGTAAAATATGGTGCGGAAATTTCCTGGCAGAGAAACGGTGCATTTATGTGTTCTGGGCTCGGAAGGGGCAGGGGTTGGGACTACTCCGCTAGATGGGCTATCAGTGGTATGGGTGGCCCCGAGGGGTATGGCTTTTGGGCTGTTTATGTCTAAGACAGGAGTAAATTTTATACACATTTGGACTGAAATAGGGTGTGTTTTTCACCCTGGTTTGGCATTGGGCATTTTGTTTACAATCATGACTCAATCAGTTTAAGGCCTGGGTCAGCAATTTAAAGTAGAACTGAACTTTTCCCTGATTATAAAACTCGGCGTCCTGCCTTGCCGAACATATTATGTGTCACGTGATTATTTTGTTAAAATTTGGTAAATCGGCGTATTGGTGGTGAATTTTTAGTCTATTGATCAATAAATGAGCGTTTTCGATGCAGATTGAAATTATCTACCTTGCTACGTCTGGAATGATCTTCCTTGATTTCAATTTTAGAAGATCTAAATGATCAAAAGTTGAATTTTGCTGAAAAAGTGGACCTTTTACCCTATAAATTTTTTTCTGAGAAGAGGGATGGTCATCCCAAACGTGAGAGGATGGAAATAATTGGCCTGCGTCTGAACCGCGTTTTTGCAGGATGATATTACTAAAAACCGCCACCAATATCTCAAAAATGGCTTTTTTTGCGCTTAACGTCACGTGGTATGTCACATGACCCCTCAGAAGTACTGTACAGCGCCGCAAATGATCCCCGACCGCAAATGATCCCCGACCGCAAATGATCCCCAAATTGGACCGCAAATGATCCTGAACCGCAAATGATCCCCGATGTGGACCGCAAAATGATCACCGCCGAAAATGAGGATTGGCATGGAGTTTAGTTTCCTGGATTTTTCCTATTTTTTATTTTATTCCTATATTCATTTAATTTCATCAACTAAACGATGAATTAGATAAATATAAAGAAAAGATATTCTTTTGACGTAAACTATAATTAAATTATACTTTGCATGACAAATTCATCTTATTTTCTCTTGACAATTTTTTTGAAAAATTACAGAAAAAATTCAAAGCTCATAGACAGCAATACTATTTCTCAACAAGCTCGATCTACAACAATAGCTTAATGCTACCAAAACTAAGACAAAAAATCTTGAGTGGATTAATTTTAATGCCATTTCCATGTTAAATAATCTGATTTCAAATCCTCATCATTATAAGACCCCAAAGGTGTGAGAAACAAATACCAAAGCAAGCGTTAATACCAACAGTAACAGCTTTCGCGATATGTTCATGTCCTTTTAGTTCGAGCGAATGAGCTAGAAATTCTGCTTCCCAACTCTATAAGCCAGTTTGACTTTTAGTTCACATCTGCAACTTGCAGCAATAAATTCTGGACAGGAGCACTGATATGTAGAGCGACTTAACACTTACCTTTATTACCCGTGGGAAAAATGCGAAAAGCCGAAAAACCGCATATTATTACAAACTAGAAGTAAAATGGCAGCCGTAAGCCTGTTTCGAGTAAGATTCTCAGACTAAAGAAGCCTTGCCTCATGAGAAAAGGCCGGATAGGTTACACCACTACAACCACGAACTATAGTCCGTTAGAATTTCTTGCTACTGACTTTCAACATCGATGACAAAAGTATTTTAATTCGCGTGATTGACCAAAACCGGAAACCGCACATGAAAAGTCTGTAGCATCCAAGGTTTGACTAAACGTGCAAGTCAGGAAAGAAGACACAACATATAAGTTGAGTTAATTGAGAAGCAGGATGTCGAGTGACTGAACTGACATTATTAATTTGTTCACAATTTTTGCTTCGGTTAAATTTTCATGAAATGTTAATGCTTGTATAAAAACTGAAGGAATAACCCGATAAAAAAAATATAAATACAAGCAAAAGCCGATTACAAGGCATTCCGTTAAAGCTTTTTCGGCAATTATCCGAAGAACTGTTTATCATAGGAATTCAGTATATGCATGTAGAGTATGGTCAGTTATGACTTGCTTCTGTTTATGTTAAAAACTGAATCCACAACCCGAGGAACAAATTCCATGCCATTCCTGATTTTCCGACGGGATCATTTGCGGTCCACAGCGGGGATCATTTGCGCTTCGGGATCATTTGCGGTCCAATTTGGGGATCAATTCCGGTGTGGGGATCATTTGCGGTCAGGGATCATTTGCGGCGCTGTACAGTACTTATTCTACTTTAAAATGTTCAGGACATTGCCAAAAATGTAAAACTAGACGTGCTGATTAGAATTCGACAAAAAGGTTACAGAAGTCATTCCGAGATACAAACCCATAAATCTAAAATTAAGGGTGTTTGAAATGGGTTATTCTTTTGTAATAGTAATCGTTTACGTTACAAACTTGCTCACCAATGTTTGGGCATTTGTTTGATACAGTTATTGTAGCATCGATGGGAGGCGGGTGGCCACATGCCGGATCGAGTGGTCTGGGTTTGAGCCCTGGCCTGGGGCCGCATTGTGTTGTGTTCTTGGGCAGGTCATTTTACTCTCACAGTGCCTCTCTCCACCCAGGTGTATAAATGGGTACCGGCAGACTTAATGCTGGGGGTAACCCTGCGATAGCCTGGCATCCAATCCAGAGGGGAGTAGAAATACCCCCAGTCACTTCATGCTGCAGAAATCGGGACAAACTCCGGCCTGATGAGCCACTAGGCTCGTATTCAGACTGAACTCTACTTTACAACTAGAAACTAATCTTTATCCATCGAAAGAGAAATTCTGAAAAATGTGCAAAACGTTATGAGCTGCTGCGTACATAAGTACAATGCGAAAACAAACCCTGCCTCTGTGGGATTCATCTCGTCATAGAGATAAAATATTCTCAAAAAGCTGAAAGGCTAGATTCACGCCATGAAATGTCTCCGTCTCCTAAATATAATTTTTTGCAATGAAACGACGTAAATGGATAAACATTTTTTGTTTTTTTGTACATCATCATCAGTACATGACAATTTGATCAGTTTTGTCACTTCGCGCTTGAGGCGTGACACAAAGCACATAATCAATCGACTTTACACCCGGCTAGGTTAAAAAAATAAGGCTATGTTCTGGGAGAAATGCATGAGTAGTTTTAGTGTATGGATTACATCACATCAGTCATTTTTTTGTTTTTCTGTTTGAAATCATTGCATGAAAGGTTTTTTTTGCAGAACTCCAACACTGAAACGTAAGACCACAAAATAACGTACTGAGAATGGCTGTATGGAAATGTAAAGAAACAATTTCTAGCACAAAGTGTGATATGCACTGAAAAATTAACGACTGCAATGGAAAATGAACTTGTGTAAAACGAATAAGCACCAGTTTTGTTTTCCATGTTAAAATCATTGAAGAGGAAACTTTTGTGCACATGCAGGAAGACATTTTCAGGTTCCTTTTGATTATTGAACCCCAGGCCAAACACTTGCCTATTGTTTTCGTTTCTAGCAGGTTAGTGTTGTGATTATCACGATTTTGACAGCATTAGTACTCAGCGCTGATGTAAAGCCCGAAAATAATTTTTATACCAGGTTTTACACTGACATTTCATCTTTCGAAACGTCAAAATCTTAGGTGTTTTGGTGTTTTACCGGGTAGCGAATTTGCCGATTGAAAAAGTGTGCATAATGAAGAATTTTTAGGAAGTGAATTTTAGTGATTTTAAGCAGTTGTTCGTGACCTTGAAAATTAACCAACAGAGGTATAATTGGCCTCAAAAGACTTGTAAACTCTTCAAAAATAAATTTCCAGGCTCAAACTGGAGTATTATTTTGATGGGGATTAAACAGAGTGAAGTTTATGATAAGGTATTAGTCACTGAATTTTGCGTGTTTTTGACCAGACGTGGGACCGCAACGGATTTTTGATTTTTTAGCGGGTTTAAAAAAAAATATTTCAAGAAAAAAATCACACCACGTTTCTAGGCTTACCATAGGCTATCTCTGGGAAGAACATGAAAAATTTTGATTTTTCATCATGTGCCACATATTTTTGATATGGCTCGGCCCTAGTGGACATTCCCTCTTAAAGTGCATATGAACTGAAAAATAATTTCTGCTTATTTGAAAGTCCTTCCAAAATACAGAAGAATGGCGTTTTTCTTTTTGAAATATCTTTTTTCGGTTCAGAGATATTAACGTTTTTCTATTATGCAAATTAGATCAGTGATGACATCATATAGTTTGCAGCTAAAAATTGTAAAATACTGAATAAACAATATCTCTAGAAATATAAAAAGCACTGTCCTTGAAACTTGGCATCATAATTGTCCATCACAAAAGAAACAAAATGACACCCTTAGTGCTGTTGCCATAGCAACTCTTTCGGCTCCAGTCTCTTTTTGTCGAAAAAACGAATCCTCCATATTCAACCTCTTAAGTGAGAGAAGGGGTCCTACATGGAACATACATAGTTCCCATGTTGTCGTAACTCCCAACGATAGATTGTGTAGGGTAGATGGATCTTGTTTTCAGACAAAAACTGGGATTTTCAGTTTTTATTAAAACAACACCAGTGGCAAAACTGTTGTCATGGCAACAGTGCTAAGGGAGTCATTTTGTTTCTTTTGTGATGCACATTTATGGTGCCAAGTTTCAAGAACACTGCTTTAATATTTCTAGAGATATTGTTTATTTAGCATTTTACAATTTTTAGCTGCAAACAATATGACGTCATCACTGATTAATTTGCATAATAGAAAAATGTTAATATCTCTGAAACGAAAAAAGATATTTCAAAAAGAAAAAAGCCATTCTTCTGCATTTTGAAAGGACTTTCAAATAAGCAGAAATTATTTTTCACTTCATATGCATTTTAACGTTCGTGCATAATAATTATTGTGTAACTATGAAATGTATCATTGACCTAACATATAGTTAACACTAATGCTAATCAATCTGCACATGCGCTTTGAGGAAATTGCTTTTGTACTTAAGAGAATAGTACCACTAGGGTATACATGTACCAACAGAATATTGGAACCATATATAGTTTTGTGATGTTATTTAAGAAGTAATGTAAGTGGAGTACGTTTTACATAGCAATCAAAGGTACCTACCCCACCCCATAAAAACATGGCTAATTAATTGGAATTAATAATTAATTCCAACAATTAATTAAACCAACATTAAAGTTGACACCTTATTGCAGGGCTTGTCGTTGCGACCTGTGGGGTCGCCCATGCGACTGGATTTGGTCCGCTGGCGACTAACTTTTCACGTCTGGTCGCCAGTCTAACCACCGCGATTTCAAGTTATTATTTTGGGCACTAAAGGGTTAATTTTTACCCTACTAATATCTTGTGTTAAATATGTTCTTATCTATATACAGGCCATCTGATAGGGTGCGGAAAAAAATGAAAAATTATGCGGAAATTTTTGGCAATATTATGCGGAAGAAAGTGACGATTATGCGGAAAAGACGCCAGAATATGCGGAAATTTCTAAATTAATAAAGTTGTTCCCTTGGCTTTTTCAAACATATAAAATACTCGTTGAACGTCTTACCGAGAATTTAACTCCTTCATGACATGTTTGACCTTTTGCTGTCATTCATGGACAGCTTATTTCTTCGTTCAACGCAGTTTTTGCCCGAAGCTTAGTAACCAGGCATTAAATTGGACGAGGAAACCTGGATACCGGAAGTCTAAAAACTAGAACCCAGGCCCATCACTGGAAGATGCATGGAACGCCTGGAGGATTAAAATTGTTTGCAAACGAACGGTCGCTGTTTTGGGTGAATAACTTCTTCAAAATGATCAATGTCTTCACTACTTTTGCTTCTAAGGATGTTATGCAGCTGTTTTTTTCGCTTACATGTAACAATTTTCTAGTTTTATCCGGTAAAATGCCCGGAGGATGCGGAAGTAGGCAAATTATGCGGATCCGCACCATCGCATCCTGTCAGATGCCCTGTATATAGGGAATTCAATACTTTGACCAAGCATAATGTGGACAGTGAAGAAATATTTGTTGTTTTGACGTTTATATATACCAGTAGCTGGATTTTTTTCCCCAACAGGACACGCTCTCATCTGCAGGTACTTTGAAATCCCATGACGTTAAACAACATATCATTTTATGCAGTCAATTTCAGCAGCACCCATTCCCCTAGCCTCTTGCTGGGCTAAACCCAACCATAAGTATTTTGCGAAAAAAGTGAGCAAATTCCTTAGTGTGGAGATACATACATACATACATACATACATACATACATACATACATACATACATACATACATACATACATACATAACTTTATTTGATAACGCAGGTTAAAAATTTTCGCAACTTTACAGCTGATGTGGACCTGCCTAAACTAAATCTAAGACTAAACTAAATCAATAATAATATGAGATACAAGTATGATACAATTTATTTATATATATATATTTAGATGATTGCTTTGCTTGCATAGGATAGGATATGTAATATGCTTAGCCATACGACCATAATATTGGTACAAAAGAACTAATTACTTTTTTTTACTGACTGTAATGAAAAGGACAAGATGATTGGCTGTCAGACAAATTATGCAAACAAATGACTAACAAATACCTTTCTTGATTGGAGACAGTGGCCAAATCACTGGCTCATGACCAACAATCATAGCCAGTAAAACAGCACCAAATGAAAAGATGTCAACTTTGGGGCCATACTTTGCGTTGCCCACCACTTCAAAATTCTTCATAACAGGATAGGTTTCTGGAGCTGCATAAGCCGGTGTACCAGGCACACGAGTGGCGAACATTTCGCAGCCTGCAGCAAACACTTTGGCCACGCCCAAATCAGCAATCTTTGCAGTGCCACTTGTTGTCAGTAAAATGTTCTTGGTTGCTAGGTCACGATGGACGACAGGTGGAGACAAGCTATGCATGTACTGTAGCCCTTGAATCACATCCAGAGCTATACAAACCAGGTTCATGTTTGGAATTTTCGGTGAGGAGGTGGACTCTTTAATGAACTTTTCTAAATCACAGTGCAAAAGTTCCGTAATGATTATGGGCGAGAGTCCCTTGGGAAACAAAACTGTATGCAGCTTAACAACGTTGGCATGGTTCAGCATCTTTAGAACATCGCATTCCCGCTTAATCTCCTCCATGAATTCATCTGGCACTTGACTGAAACCGTTTCCAAAGAAGGCGCAGTGGAACCTTTTGGCCGCAACCTCGCTCCCATTCCAGACGGCCTTGTAGACTTTTCCATAAGAACCCTTTCCAATTTCCCTCTCAAACTCAAGACCTCTTACATGAGACTCGAGTGACTCTCCCTCAGCTTCACCGTGACTCATTTTCAAATGTCAGAAGTGAAGTCACCTCGATAAAACTTTCCACCAGCCATCCTCAGCTATTGAACAGTGAACGTACGCCATGTTGAATTAAGAATGTTCTTCCGGGAGAAGATGTTCTCTACTAAAAATACAGATGTAGCGCGCTAGCGCTGTTCATTTAAAAGGCAAAATCAAGCGTCAACGTTCTTTAAGACAAGAGGAGTTTTCTCACTATTTATACACAAGCAGCTTACGTAGCTTTCTCAATCTGATTTCTTTCATGTTTTTATGCATAATTTCTGCTCAAGTACACCTCGTACAGCTCCTTCCCTGGTCACGAGATTTATATTCTCGGTGCATTCTGGTTAACAATTGGTCACGCGACGCATTGCAGTGGAATAGTCACGCGATCGAGACGTATTCAGTCTGCATGTTGCATGCATGCATATGCAGGCCAGGAGGCTTCCTGACCTGGCTCTTTTTCAGTTTTCCCCTCGTCCTTAGTCCAGCTAACCTGATTCTCAGACGGTCTACGTAGCCTGTGTCACAGCCGCCTCTCCTCTCTCTCCGATTTTTTCCGAGGAGAGGCGGCTGTGACACATGCAGGCTACAATGGTCCATGTAGCTCACGGCCACGCACACTCTCCCTTCTGAGAATCGGGCTGAGGCCAGGAGCCCATCACCGATGGGTTCCTGGCTGAGGCGCAGTCCCCTTGTGGTGCGGAAGGGAGAGTGTGCGCGGCCGTGAGCTACATGGACCATTGTAGCCTGCATGTGTCACAGCCGCCTCTCCTCGGAAAAAATCGGAGAGAGGGGAGAGGCGGCTGTGACACAGGCTACGTAGACCGTCTGAGAATCAGGTTAGCTGGACTAAGGACGAGGGGAAAACTGAAAAAGAGCCAGGTCAGGAAGCCTCCTGGCCTGCATATGCATGCATGCAACATGCAGACTGAATACGTCTCGATCGCGTGACTATTCCACTGCAATGCGTCGCGTGACCAATTGTTAACCAGAATGCACCGAGAATATAAATCTCGTGACCAGGGAAGGAGCTGTACGAGGTGTACTTGAGCAGAATGCTGAAAAACATGAAAGAAATCAGATTGAGAAAGCTACGTAAGCTGCTTGTGTATAAATAGTGAGAAAACTCCTCTTGTCTTAAAGAACGTTGACGCTTGATTTTGCCTTTTAAATGAACAGCGCTAGCGCGCTACATCTGTATTTTTAGTAGAGAACATCTTCTCCCGGAAGAACATTCTTAATTCAACATGGCGTACGTTCACTGTTCAATAGCTGAGGATGGCTGGTGGAAAGTTTTATCGAGGTAACTTCACTTCTGACATTTGAAAATGAGTCACGGTGAAGCTGAGGGAGAGTCACTCGAGTCTCATGTAAGAGGTCTTGAGTTTGAGAGAGAAATTGGAAAGGGTTCTTATGGAAAAGTCTACAAGGCCGTCTGGAATGGGAGCGAGGTTGCGGCCAAAAGGTTCCACTGCGCCTTCTTTGGAAACGGTTTCAGTCAAGTGCCAGATGAATTCATGGAGGAGATTAAGCGGGAATGCGATGTTCTAAAGATGCTGAACCATGCCAACGTTGTTAAGCTGCATACAGTTTTGTTTCCCAAGGGACTCTCGCCCATAATCATTACGGAACTTTTGCACTGTGATTTAGAAAAGTTCATTAAAGAGTCCACCTCCTCACCGAAAATTCCAAACATGAACCTGGTTTGTATAGCTCTGGATGTGATTCAAGGGCTACAGTACATGCATAGCTTGTCTCCACCTGTCGTCCATCGTGACCTAGCAACCAAGAACATTTTACTGACAACAAGTGGCACTGCAAAGATTGCTGATTTGGGCGTGGCCAAAGTGTTTGCTGCAGGCTGCGAAATGTTCGCCACTCGTGTGCCTGGTACACCGGCTTATGCAGCTCCAGAAACCTATCCTGTTATGAAGAATTTTGAAGTGGTGGGCGACGCAAAGTATGGCCCCAAAGTTGACATCTTTTCATTTGGTGCTGTTTTACTGGCTATGATTGTTGGTCATGAGCCAGTGATTTGGCCACTGTCTCCAATCAAGAAAGGTATTTGTTAGTCATTTGTTTGCATAATTTGTCTGACAGCCAATCATCTTGTCCTTTTCATTACAGTCAGTAAAAAAAGTAATTAGTTCTTTTGTACCAATATTATGGTCGTATGGCTAAGCATATTACATATCCTATCCTATGCAAGCAAAGCAATCATCTAAATATATATATATAAATAAATTGTATCATACTTGTATCTCATATTATTATTGATTTAGTTTAGTCTTAGATTTAGTTTAGGCAGGTCCACATCAGCTGTAAAGTTGCGAAAATTTTTAACCTGCGTTATCAAATAAAGTTATGTATGTATGTATGTATGTATCTCCACACTAAGGAATTTGCTCACTTTTTTCGCAAAATACTTATGGTTGGGTTTAGCCCAGCAAGAGGCTAGGGGAATGGGTGCTGCTGAAATTGACTGCATAAAATGATATGTTGTTTAACGTCATGGGATTTCAAAGTACCTGCAGATGAGAGCGTGTCCTGTTGGGGAAAAAAATCCAGCTACTGGTATATATAAACGTCAAAACAACAAATATTTCTTCACTGTCCACATTATGCTTGGTCAAAGTATTGAATTCCCTATATACAGGGCATCTGACAGGATGCGATGGTGCGGATCCGCATAATTTGCCTACTTCCGCATCCTCCGGGCATTTTACCGGATAAAACTAGAAAATTGTTACATGTAAGCGAAAAAACAGCTGCATAACATCCTTAGAAGCAAAAGTAGCGAAGACATTGATCATTTTGAAGAAGTTATTCACCCAAAACAGCGACCGTTCGTTTGCAAACAATTTTAATCCTCCAGGCGTTCCATGCATCTTCTAGTGATGGGCCTGGGTTCTAGTTTTTAGACTTCCGGTATCCAGTTTTCCTTGTCCGATTTAATGCCTGGTTACTAAGCTTCGGGCAAAAACTGCGTTGAACGAAGAAATAAGCTGTCCATGAATGACAGCAAAAGGTCAAACATGTCATGAAGGAGTTAAATTCTCGGTAAGACGTTCAACGAGTATTTTATATGTTTGAAAAAGCCAAGGGAACAACTTTATTAATTTAGAAATTTCCGCATATTCTGGCGTCTTTTCCGCATAATCGTCACTTTCTTCCGCATAATATTGCCAAAAATTTCCGCATAATTTTTCATTTTTTTCCGCACCCTATCAGATGGCCTGTATATAGATAAGAACATATTTAACACAAGATATTAGTAGGATAAAAATTAAACGTTATTGCAGCTGAATAGGCGCTAGTCCATTGTCACAGTTTGACTATGATTGAATTGCGCGATATCTTTTCGTTAGACAGCCCGCTAAACAACTAGTTTTTTTCGTTAGACAACCATTCAATTTGAGCAGTTTTCGTGGCGATTTCTGGCCCTGCGATATTTTACGGTTCACGTTCAGATTCTTTAAAGTTTTCCGTATCGCTTACCGCGTGAAGGGTCGCAGAGGTATGTTCTCTTAGCTTTCAAATAAAAATTGTTTGCTTTGAATGTCTTATTAAATCTCTAAGTGATTCAGTTTTTGGCAATACGTGACAAAATCCCATCAACTGACCATTACGTAGCATAGAAATTAAGTCGACATCAAACGCCATATTTACATTTCAACGAGAACAGAACATAAGCTTTTCTCTTTACAAGCAAGGGACTGACGCTAGAAGGTTTCACTACTTTTATGGATTGCTGTTTTAGATCAAGGGACAGAAATGTGCTGGATTTTCTCGGATTCATTGGTTGAATGTCAATGAGAAAATGATGAACTTTTCCGAACACCACGCACCACAATGATTATCGTGCGTGTAGGATTCTCATGCCAGTACTTAACGTTTGAATGTAATGTCTCACAGGAGGTAAGCTTAAACATGACTTTTCTGCCATATTTTAAGTCCAAATACCGAGGAAATCAAA
>JAHPZR010026727.1:0-12500 GCA_019787425.1 Platygyra sinensis
TTTTTTTTTCTCTGGTTAGCTCTGGAGGGATTAAGTTTGAAATACTCCTTTGGCATCTCGTTTATTTGGATGGCTTATTTTTACTGATCAAGTATTCGTACGTAGCGTAGAGCCCATGTGACGACTGGGTGACTGGCAGGGATCAAAATGTTGCGACGTTTTCGTTGAGGACAAAAAGCTTGACTCTAATTTGCATATATGGCGACTGTGACGCGATACTTCTGTTTACACTTCTGTCACTTCTGTTCTAGCCTGCGTAGCTGGCGGGATTTGGCGCGCAAGTGCAATTGGTTGCGCCGAGAACACGAGTGGCGAAGCCGTGAGAGGATTGGTGAAGAGTCGAGTTGAATTTCACTCGCGGCTTCGCCGTTCGCGAATTCCTCGCGGGCTTCGCCCGCGACGGAATATGGCGACCCGCTCGCCCGCTCACGCATACCGCCAGCTACACAGGCTACTTCTGTTCTGCTTTCGAGATGCGTTTGCTCGTACACTCTTTTCTTTTATAAGAATGTTGTTTTTCCGGCCCAGGCTGAATATTCTTATTTTTCTGCCGATTTTTGGCTGAAAATATTCTTGTATTATTCGTACATTACAGCTTATGACATTTCCGTTTAAGAATTTTTTGGGGTATCAATTACAAGTGTTTGGTATCTGGATCTGTATCGCGTTACATTGTGCATGTGTTCCACTGCTTTTCGTTGCAGTCAGCTAGGCCAAGATGTCACGCTAAACAACACTTGGCCGTTTTGGCTTTGAAAACACATTTCGCACAGAAATATAGCGTGATGGAAACGAAAGTACCCGATTTTGTTTCAACTGTGTCATGGACAATTGAGTGTCATCACTTAAAACTGCAATCGTAAAACTATATTGTATTTATTCTTAAAATACGCTTAAAATTCTGCAAATTTCAGCCTAGATATTGTTATAAAATATATTCTTATATAAAAAAGAGTTTACATCAAGACAATTGGTTTGTTTCAGTATCTGACTAGTACAACAGGGTGGTTGGATATTTTTTTCCAGAATGCACTTCGCGAGAGTATTATGTAAAGAATATATCATGTGATCGAATGAGTTAAACAGAATGTGTTGGTTTGGTTAACTTAGTTGATTCTTTGGATCGTAATTATGATAATATGCTGTAAGTTTCTTGAACAGTATGAGTGACATAGTTTACAAAAAAAAATAAAATTTTAGTTCATACAATAACGTTCAATATTATTGTTTCCAATCAGAATAAAAGAAAGCGGGGGCAGCTTTAGTGATAACTATCACTAGTGTATTTTCTATAGGAGTTGATTAGGAACACTTTGTTTGCTATCGCACCTCCCTGTGCATTACAATGTTTGACGGTGTTTGGTCACCAAACATTTCCCGTTTGGACAGGCCTTTACCTAATACCTGTCAAGTATATGCATGATTTCTGTACTACACGGGAATAAGGTGTCATAGCATGTACTGGTATATAGTTTGGTAGCAGTATGCTTCTTTCACTTCTCTCGTCGCCGATAGCGCTTTACTGTATTCTCCTTTCGTCCTTTTTTGTTTTGTGAGCTATGCCTGGAAGTGGACCAGACGATCTTAATGAAGAACCAGATATTAACGGCAATCCACCTATAGATCCTCCCACATTGCAAGGATTTGAAGAAGTGTTCTCTCTCTTCAAGACGTATCTCGAAACTCGTTTGGAAAAGAAACGCAGAACTCGAAGAAAAACGAAAAATTGATTTATGGGCAGAGAAGTTCAAATTCAAAAGTAATCAAAAGCAGTTCGTTTTCAATGCCGAGCTCGAAGAATTGGTTGGCAAAATCAAAGAAGCAAACGCCCAGAAGGATCAAAAGAAGGTGACACAATTAATAGACCAAGACAGATCGCAGTTTTCTGTTGCCCAAGAGACAGAAGCTTATCTAACTCGCAGGCTCGAGTGAAGCCGGCTGGGACACAGTCAAGAATACGAATCTCAAGATATTGCCTCGGACGATGAGGACGACAAGAAAATTCGAAATGCTAGAGCTGCAGCTCAGTAATGGGAAAAGAAAACAGAAAGAAAGGGAACGGCAGCAGCAGAGCAGTAAGAAGCGTTGTACAACGCCCAACCTGGGCACACCAACTCATCATCTTTTTCGTGGTATTTGTATCGCTACTGTTTTTACTTTACGTACTTTCTGTTTATTCCCTCAGGTGCTTTGTTATTTCTCGTGTTACAGTTGGCTCCTTGTGAGTTACCACCAAATTTGATTGTGGTTGTTGTGTTGGGCAAGTTCCTATAACGGTTCAGAAAATAATTTTCATGTGTGCGAACACAGTGAGTTAAAACAAAAATCCATTTTCATATTCCCGACATAAATCTCTTGTAGTAACGAATGTACTTGCATAGCTAGTTAACAGCAGGCTCTGAGCTTGTTTGAGTTCTTATGCTTACGTGAGGCCTGATTCATTTTTCACTTCAGAGACACCTGAAATTACATTTCCCAGGAGTGCAATCCCCTGAAAATCTATGCAAACCTCTTCTAAAACTTGAGGCAAAATTCCTGACCAATACACCCCTCCACCTATGGGTCAATATAAACTGCCGTGTCACTTCATTTCTTTGTTGTTTATAACATGAGTAATTTTGCGTTTTTGTTGCACTTGTGTCAAATTTGGCTAAAACTTCGTGTAAAAATTACATTTAATACATTTGTAATATTATTATGTCATTTTTGGCATCAATATCCAATATGAAGTAAAAGAAATAGTTACAAAAATAAAACATTATAAAGGCAAACTAATGTAATTTATAAAGGGTGGGTCGCCGAGTATATATGGAATTAGTATATACTAAAACAGTGGATAGTGTTAAACGCACGCGCTGATTGGCTCGTCAAACTCCGGATATCCTGTGCTATTTACCTCCGAGCAACTCGAGAGAAAGTGGCGTCCCGGTTTGCATCCGTGACAAGTGAAGAAATCATCCAAATTAATTCTTTGTGGTGTTTGTTATCTCACTAAAACAACTATTCACCTCAGTGTCGGTGGCTAGCGGTGGATATTTAAATCGCCGCTTCGCGGCTCGGTAAATATCCACCGCTAGCCACCTCCACTTCGGTGAATAGTTGTTAATTATCACACTGGGCTGCGCCCGATATCTCTAAGAATCCCGACCCACAGTACGCACACCAGTAAACGCTATTTACAAAGCGTAGACGAGTTGAATTCGGGATTAACGAACAGAAATGCCACTGGTTGAAGGGAGGATTGTAAACCAAGAACGAGAATGCATCAGGCCATGCTGCCTGCTCCTAATCTCACTTTTTGATACATGTATGATCTCTTACAAAAACCACGTCTAAACGGGCGACAAGTGTAGTATTTGTGTGTAGCTACACCTAATGTGTGGCTTCAAACATGATACGGCACCTGAGGATAGATGCCATATTTCTAAAGGATACAGATACAGTGATCATGACAGGCTGGGAATCACCACTCATTGTCCCTTACTGGGTCACAAATTCAGTGTTTAAGGAGAAGATCACTCCAAAAGGCGTATTATTTTTGTCATCATTAATAAAAAGTTTATATTGAGTAAAGTTACTCACCGAAGTTTCAGCTTCTAAAGTGCATTCTTTCCCAAGTAATTTGTCTCCAAAGAAGCCTAAAATTTCGCATCGGCTGCCACCATTTTGAAACAAATGCTCAGCGGCCAGGTCGGGCTAGGCCGCTAAGCGTGACGTCATCTTTACCAAAAGATCTTGTCTTGCAGGCGTATTTGTTTACTCAAGGTCATGGCTGATCTTCAACCTTACCGTTTTGAGCCAGAATGTGTTCCTAATCCTGAGGATAGCGAAAGCGAAAACGAAGAAGTAAACGATCGGTTAGAAGGTACGTACATTTTGGTGTTCACTGAATTCCGACTGAAATTCCCAATCAAACCTATTGAAAGTATTTGGTGTTTCTTTAGAAATGTCAAGCGATCCTAAAAAGTATATTGGTTTTACATTCGATGAATTCGGTGAATATTTCGGGTGTAGACAACACGTGGGGTAGGCCATGGCCTACGCCATGGCCTAGGCCATAGCCTAGGCCATGGCCTACCCTGTGGCCTACTCTATGGCCTACCGGTGGTCAAATTTAAAAAAAAACGCAGAGCATCGCCGCAAATCATTGAACGTTAGGGCTGTCTCACCAACGAGTTTCTTCTGCTGTTTTGGCGGCCACGGTTTGATCAGTATTAACCTACTGATAGAATAAGGAATGGAGGAGCAGGCTGCCGGATAAACTCAACCTTGGGCAAACATCATCACTACTAGTGTGACCATCGCGTGACAGTAAGAAAAACCAGCAGTCGTTATGGACTGGGTTCCAGTTTCGTTTGGAAACCCCGCTTTTCTCATGCGGAAGATGTCTGAGGACGGCTCGGACGTGAGGTATGTAAAATAAAACCTATTTCTGTTTTAACGAGTGTGAAATAATTTAGTAAGTCTAAACCCGCCGGCAGTGTCTATGATATTAAACAAATTTCGTTTGAAGCTTTCAAATACTGAAACAGTTTTGCGCTTCCATCGCTTCGGTCGTCCGTAACTATGGTCCGAGTATAAATGTTAATTCTCACACACTTTTGAAATGAAAAACTGATTTTGCTGAATTCCATGCTATTTCGCCGAAACGATAATTCTGGAAAGTTTGGTTGAAGTGCTTTCTCTTTCCGCGAATCGACATAATCAAATGCACAAAGTATCGTGGGAACACTGAGCAGTGATTGGTTGTAACTTATTAAACCGCGCAGCCGGAGGCTGGGCGGTTTCTTGCTCTGCCTTCGGTTTATTTTTTTTTTTTAAACCGCGCAGCCGAAGGCTGGGCGGTTTCTTGCTTTGCCTTCGGTTTATTTATTTTTTTTTTTTAAACCGCGCAGCCGAAGGCTGGGCGGTTTCTTGCTTTGCCTTCGGTTTATTTTTTTTTATTAACCGCGCAGCCGTAGGCGTGCGCGGTTAATGTTTTACCTTCGGTTTATTAACCGCGCAGCCGTAGGCGTGCGCGGTTAATGTTTTACCTTCGGTTTATTTTTTTTAGTTTTGTCGGTGACCAGACGCAGACCTCTGCTCGGCCAAGTCTCGGTCGGGACTTTGAATCACGCAACCTGTAATGTTTATTCTCCAAAAACTTTTGACTGAACATCAGTATACGAAAATGTTACACGTATTGTGTTCTTTATTGTGTGTGAAATATATATTTTTTGGTTTTATCGAAGCGTTCGATCCGAAGCAAAAGAACGTGTCAGAACGTGCAAGGATTACGTCATTGGCAGGGAAATAACCACCGAGCTAAAAATAGCCGTGGACAGCGTAGGTCTTGAATTATGTGGCTCGCGTGACTATTTTGCTAGCTTCTTTAACTCGTAAAGAAAACCGATTAAATTTAATCGTGATTTTGAAGAGACCAAGCTGTTGTTTATAGCCGTGGTATCGCATTGTTCGTATCGTTCATGCCCAGACATATCCTAGAAAAAGTTCCAGATTAAGACCATTACGTCATCGAAGATTTCACATGATGGTGCAATCGATTTGAAGGGATATCCAAGTGATTATGCAATAAGAGGCTTAGACAATTGTGTGTAGTTGTTGTTGTCAGTTGTTGTGCTACAGATTGATCAGTTGATGGCGTGTCTATAGTCATCAGTGAATCAACAAGGACTGCTTGCAGACAAGAAACGTGAAGGTAGATGTTCGGGTGATTATTTTTTTCTTTACTGTGTGTGAAATACATGTTTTTAGCTTTATCGAAGCGTCGGTTTGAAGGGAATAAAGCCAGACACAGTAAATAGTAGAGACAAAATAATCACCCGAACATCTACCTTCACGTTTCTTGTCTGCAAGCAGTAATTGTTGATTCACTGATGACTATAGACACGCAATTAACTGATCAATCTGTAGCGCAACAACTGACAACACCGACTACACACGAACTGCCTAAGCCTCTTATTGCACCATTACTTGGAAACCCCTTGTAACCGTTGTGAAGTTTCCGATTCCCATCAGAAAAAAAGCGAGCATATCGTCCTTTGTACGTCTTTGAGAAACAAGGGTATCATGTTACAAACTTTGCAAGAAAAACAAAAGTATCAGGTTACAAAAAATAAAATTATCACGTTTGCTAGTTCAACGTATTAATGAATTTAAATACAGGCAGGAGACGACTCAAAGTGTACTAACAGTCCTGCATCTGCACTATCTGAGATTGTCTCACTAGTTTAGCGTATGTAATATTCCCTTCAAACCGACGCTTCGATAAAGCTAAAAACATGTATTTCACACACAGTAAAGAAAAAAATAATCACCCGAACATCTACCTTCACGTTTCTTCTCTGCAAGCAGTCCTTGTTGATTCACTGATGACTATAGACACGCCATCAACTGATCAATCTGTAGCACAACAACTGACAACAACAACTACACACAATTGTCTAAGCCTCTTATTGCATAATCACTTGGATATCCCTTCAAATCGATTGCACCATCATGTGAAATCTTCGATGACGTAATGGTCTTAATCTGGAACTTTTTCTAGGATATGTCTGGGCATGAACGATACGAACAATGCGATACCACGGCTATAAACAACAGCTTGGTCTCTTCAAAATCACGATTAAATTTAATCGGTTTTCTTTACGAGTTAAAGAAGCTAGCAAAATAGTCACGCGAGCCACATAATTCAAGACCTACGCTGTCCACGGCTATTTTTAGCTCGGTGGTTATTTCCCTGCCAATGACGTAATCCTTGCACGTTCTGACACGTTCTTTTGCTTCGGATCGAACGCTTCGATAAAACCAAAAAATATATATTTCACACACAATAAAGAACACAATACGTGTAACATTTTCGTATACTGATGTTCAGTCAAAAGTTTTTGGAGAATAAACATTACAGGTTGCGTGATTCAAAGTCCCGACCGAGACTTGGCCGAGCAGAGGTCTGCGTCTGGTCACCGACAAAACTAAAAAAAATAAACCGAAGGTAAAACATTAACCGCGCACGCCTACGGCTGCGCGGTTAATAAACCGAAGGTAAAACATTAACCGCGCACGCCTACGGCTGCGCGGTTAATAAAAAAAAATAAACCGAAGGCAAAGCAAGAAACCGCCCAGCCTTCGGCTGCGCGGTTTAAAAAAAAAAAATAAATAAACCGAAGGCAAAGCAAGAAACCGCCCAGCCTTCGGCTGCGCGGTTTAAAAAAAAAAAATAAACCGAAGGCAGAGCAAGAAACCGCCCAGCCTCCGGCTGCGCGGTTTAATAAGTTACAACCAATCACTGCTCAGTGTTCCCACGATACTTTGTGCATTTGATTATGTCGATTCGCGGAAAGAGAAAGCACTTCAACCAAACTTTCCAGAATTATCGTTTCGGCGAAATAGCATGGAATTCAGCAAAATCAGTTTTTCATTTCAAAAGTGTGTGAGAATTAACATTTATACTCGGACCATAGTTACGGACGACCGAAGCGATGGAAGCGCAAAACTGTTTCAGTATTTGAAAGCTTCAAACGAAATTTGTTTAATATCATAGACACTGCCGGCGGGTTTAGACTTACTAAATTATTTCACACTCGTTAAAACAGAAATAGGTTTTATTTTACATACCTCACGTCCGAGCCGTCCTCAGACATCTTCCGCATGAGAAAAGCGGGGTTTCCAAACGAAACTGGAACCCAGTCCATAACGACTGCTGGTTTTTCTTACTGTCACGCGATGGTCACACTAGTAGTGATGATGTTTGCCCAAGGTTGAGTTTATCCGGCAGCCTGCTCCTCCATTCCTTATTCTATCAGTAGGTTAATACTGATCAAACCGTGGCCGCCAAAACAGCAGAAGAAACTCGTTGGTGAGACAGCCCTAACGTTCAATGATTTGCGGCGATGCTCTGCGTTTTTTTTTTAAATTTGACCACCGGTAGGCCATAGAGTAGGCCACAGGGTAGGCCATGGCCTAGGCTATGGCCTAGGCCATGGCGTAGGCCATGGCCTACCCCACGTGTTGTCTACACCCGAAATATTCACCGAATTCATCGAATGTAAAACCAATATACTTTTTAGGATCGCTTGACATTTCTAAAGAAACACCAAATACTTTCAATAGGTTTGATTGGGAATTTCAGTCGGAATTCAGTGAACACCAAAATGTACGTACCTTCTAACCGATCGTTTACTTCTTCGTTTTCGCTTTCGCTATCCTCAGGATTAGGAACACATTCTGGCTCAAACGGTAAGGTTGAAGATCAGCCATGACCTTGAGTAAACAAATACGCCTGCAAGACAAGATCTTTTGGTAAAGATGACGTCACGCTTAGCGGCCTAGCCCGACCTGGCCGCTGAGCATTTGTTTCAAAATGGTGGCAGCCGATGCGAAATTTTAGGCTTCTTTGGAGACAAATTACTTGGGAAAGAATGCACTTTAGAAGCTGAAACTTCGGTGAGTAACTTTACTCAATATAAACTTTTTATTAATGATGACAAAAATAATACGCCTTTTGGAGTGATCTTCTCCTTAAACACTGAATTTGTGACCCAGTAAGGGACAATGAGTGGTGATTCCCAGCCTGTCATGATCACTGTATCTGTATCCTTTAGAAATATGGCATCTATCCTCAGGTGCCGTATCATGTTTGAAGCCACACATTAGGTGTAGCTACACACAAATACTACACTTGTCGCCCGTTTAGACGTGGTTTTTGTAAGAGATCATACATGTATCAAAAAGTGAGATTAGGAGCAGGCAGCATGGCCTGATGCATTCTCGTTCTTGGTTTACAATCCTCCCTTCAACCAGTGGCATTTCTGTTCGTTAATCCCGAATTCAACTCGTCTACGCTTTGTAAATAGCGTTTACTGGTGTGCGTACTGTGGGTCGGGATTCTTAGAGATATCGGGCGCAGCCCAGTGTGATAATTAACAACTATTCACCGAAGTGGAGGTGGCTAGCGGTGGATATTTACCGAGCCGCGAAGCGGCGATTTAAATATCCACCGCTAGCCACCGACACTGAGGTGAATAGTTGTTTTAGTGAGATAACAAACACCACAAAGAATTAATTTGGATGATTTCTTCACTTGTCACGGATGCAAACCGGGACGCCACTTTCTCTCGAGTTGCTCGGAGGTAAATAGCACAGGATATCCGGAGTTTGACGAGCCAATCAGCGCGTGCGTTTAACACTATCCACTGTTTTAGTATATACTAATTCCATATATACTCGGCGACCCACCCTTTATAAATTACATTAGTTTGCCTTTATAATGTTTTATTTTTGTAACTATTTCTTTTACTTCATATTGGATATTGATGCCAAAAATGACATAATAATATTACAAATGTATTAAATGTAATTTTTACACGAAGTTTTAGCCAAATTTGACACAAGTGCAACAAAAACGCAAAATTACTCATGTTATAAACAACAAAGAAATGAAGTGACACGGCAGTTTATATTGACCCATAGGTGGAGGGGTGTATTGGTCAGGAATTTTGCCTCAAGTTTTAGAAGAGGTTTGCATAGATTTTCAGGGGATTGCACTCCTGGGAAATGTAATTTCAGGTGTCTCTGAAGTGAAAAATGAATCAGGCCTCACGTAAGCATAAGAACTCAAACAAGCTCAGAGCCTGCTGTTAACTAGCTATGCAAGTACATTCGTTACTACAAGAGATTTATGTCGGGAATATGAAAATGGATTTTTGTTTTAACTCACTGTGTTCGCACACATGAAAATTATTTTCTGAACCGTTATAGGAACTTGCCCAACACAACAACCACAATCAAATTTGGTGGTAACTCACAAGGAGCCAACTGTAACACGAGAAATAACAAAGCACCTGAGGGAATAAACAGAAAGTACGTAAAGTAAAAACAGTAGCGATACAAATACCACGAAAAAGATGATGAGTTGGTGTGCCCAGGTTGGGCGTTGTACAACGCTTCTTACTGCTCTGCTGCTGCCGTTCCCTTTCTTTCTGTTTTCTTTTCCCATTACTGAGCTGCAGCTCTAGCATTTCGAATTTTCTTGTCGTCCTCATCGTCCGAGGCAATATCTTGAGATTCGTATTCTTGACTGTGTCCCAGCCGGCTTCACTCGAGCCTGCGAGTTAGATAAGCTTCTGTCTCTTGGGCAACAGAAAACTGCGATCTGTCTTGGTCTATTAATTGTGTCACCTTCTTTTGATCCTTCTGGGCGTTTGCTTCTTTGATTTTGCCAACCAATTCTTCGAGCTCGGCATTGAAAACGAACTGCTTTTGATTACTTTTGAATTTGAACTTCTCTGCCCATAAATCAATTTTTCGTTTTTCTTCGAGTTCTGCGTTTCTTTTCCAAACGAGTTTCGAGATACGTCTTGAAGAGAGAGAACACTTCTTCAAATCCTTGCAATGTGGGAGGATCTATAGGTGGATTGCCGTTAATATCTGGTTCTTCATTAAGATCGTCTGGTCCACTTCCAGGCATAGCTCACAAAACAAAAAAAGGACGAAAGGAGAATACAGTAAAGCGCTATCGGCGACGAGAGAAGTGAAAGAAGCATACTGCTACCAAACTATATACCAGTACATGCTATGACACCTTATTCCCGTGTAGTACAGAAATCATGCATATACTTGACAGGTATTAGGTAAAGGCCTGTCCAAACGGGAAATGTTTGGTGACCAAACACCGTCAAACATTGTAATGCACAGGGAGGTGCGATAGCAAACAAAGTGTTCCTAATCAACTCCTATAGAAAATACACTAGTGATAGTTATCACTAAAGCTGCCCCCGCTTTCTTTTATTCTGATTGGAAACAATAATATTGAACGTTATTGTATGAACTAAAATTTTATTTTTTTTTGTAAACTATGTCACTCATACTGTTCAAGAAACTTACAGCATATTATCATAATTACGATCCAAAGAATCAACTAAGTTAACCAAACCAACACATTCTGTTTAACTCATTCGATCACATGATATATTCTTTACATAATACTCTCGCGAAGTGCATTCTGGAAAAAAATATCCAACCACCCTGTTGTACTAGTCAGATACTGAAACAAACCAATTGTCTTGATGTAAACTCTTTTTTATATAAGAATATATTTTATAACAATATCTAGGCTGAAATTTGCAGAATTTTAAGCGTATTTTAAGAATAAATACAATATAGTTTTACGATTGCAGTTTTAAGTGATGACACTCAATTGTCCATGACACAGTTGAAACAAAATCGGGTACTTTCGTTTCCATCACGCTATATTTCTGTGCGAAATGTGTTTTCAAAGCCAAAACGGCCAAGTGTTGTTTAGCGTGACATCTTGGCCTAGCTGACTGCAACGAAAAGCAGTGGAACACATGCACAATGTAACGCGATACAGATCCAGATACCAAACACTTGTAATTGATACCCCAAAAAATTCTTAAACGGAAATGTCATAAGCTGTAATGTACGAATAATACAAGAATATTTTCAGCCAAAAATCGGCAGAAAAATAAGAATATTCAGCCTGGGCCGGAAAAACAACATTCTTATAAAAGAAAAGAGTGTACGAGCAAACGCATCTCGAAAGCAGAACAGAAGTAGCCTGTGTAGCTGGCGGTATGCGTGAGCGGGCGAGCGGGTCGCCATATTCCGTCGCGGGCGAAGCCCGCGAGGAATTCGCGAACGGCGAAGCCGCGAGTGAAATTCAACTCGACTCTTCACCAATCCTCTCACGGCTTCGCCACTCGTGTTCTCGGCGCAACCAATTGCACTTGCGCGCCAAATCCCGCCAGCTACGCAGGCTAGAACAGAAGTGACAGAAGTGTAAACAGAAGTATCGCGTCACAGTCGCCATATATGCAAATTAGAGTCAAGCTTTTTGTCCTCAACGAAAACGTCGCAACATTTTGATCCCTGCCAGTCACCCAGTCGTCACATGGGCTCTACGCTACGTACGAATACTTGATCAGTAAAAATAAGCCATCCAAATAAACGAGATGCCAAAGGAGTATTTCAAACTTAATCCCTCCAGAGCTAACCAGAGAAAAAAAAAACTGGCAAAAAACAGAGCTGTCAAACTCTGCAAATTACACGCGGATAACCCGTCATCAACTCCCGACACCTTTAGCGGGCGAAAATGTCACACCTCCCAAGACTGTCAGCGGTCGCATTTTAGACAACTCGAGATTTCGTCCGGTAATATCGACTGTATATCCATACTGTAAGTACTTCTTCTATTTACGCACGGACCACAATGATGCCTCCTCGGGTTTTGGCCGGGGCAATAACTATTCAAGGAAGCACAAGGACAAGAGTTCCTCTAGTTCCTAGTCCCTTTATACTAGCGAGAGAAGGAAGCTAGAACGAGTATTTTAATTGGCCCATGATAAAAGATTCCTTATGCTGCGGCTCTTTCCACACGTCACAGGGCAAGCCGTTATGCTAAAAACTATTAAAAACTATCCTATATGAGTATAAGCTAGATCGTAACTTAATCTTAATTAGTATAAGTTTACCGTAGTCTA
>JAHPZR010026727.1:17500-25000 GCA_019787425.1 Platygyra sinensis
TTGTTTTATACTGCTGGAATATTAATGGAGTTCTTTAGTTATCTTGTTCGAAACCAGAAGGACATCAAGAAATCAAAAGTTTACTTACAAGAGCTCCGCACCACAAACGAAAAGGTTCGTTTCTACTTGACCTGTCTGAAGCGGCTTACTACGTAACTAAGAAAACATTTCACAACACCCCTACCTAGTTGCCAAGACAATTCATTGAGCAATAAACGTCATCAGCCTAAATATATACACCCTTTGTCTCAAGTCCTTGCATATTGAAGTCTCCACGACGACAACGCAATCGAACTTCCCTGTCTTACTAAACTACTCGGTGTATTGCTGTCGACTGTTCTTATACTTCTGTGATTGAAGGTTAGTTTTTTTGTATTTTTAAACGTAAAGGGTTAACCTCAGTATGTCCTCCTTTTTGTGATGAATAGCATAACGACAACACCGTAGCTGTGGTTTCGAGGTAATGCCGGTTAGCAAAGTTAGCTAGACTTAATTTCATCCTTATTCTCGAGCCGCACAAACACGACTCGACTCGACTCGACTCGATTTGACTCACCTTTTCGTGAAATCCCCTTATTTCTGTTGGCTTATAAATTGAACTCTTTTAGGAAGCAAAGGAACTGTTGAATTTCATTTAGTTAGAAGGAGTCAAGCAACATTAGTGGAAACCGCGGAAGGATCTTGATATGTAATCAACATGATCAGGGTAACCAACATTTTTGTTTAGAGAAAAAGCTATTACACAAAATCTGTTTTTGCCACCAAGTGAACCTGGAGGCATGATCTCATCACTGCAACGACTTTCCCTGATTTGAACACAGTCAATAGATAGAAACGTAAAGAAGTGCTCTGATTGTTCGGTATGTGCTGAAAACTACTGCAAAACAATGTAGGTCGATTCAGACTACTTATTGTGAATTTTGAGTATGATTTAACTTGGTAATTGATAAACTCGAGAAATAAAAAAAAAACTACTCAGAAAGTTATTAGATTGGTGAAAATTTGATTAAAATTTCATGTATAAATAAAAAAGATTAAGCCTTGCGTAGCTTTCCTCTTGTCTCAATAACACATGAGGCAATCTGTTGATAACACAATAGTAGAAGACAAACAGACACAACAAAGTTCTTGGGAGTTGGCAAAATACCTCATTTTAAAACCAATGCGGGATAATAGAGACGTGGCCAATCTAATGAATACAAAATTAACGTAGCATGTCTAGTTAAACCGTCAGTTGCACAGTTGCGAAATTGTGGCTGCTGAAGCGTCGCTGAAGTACTGATGTTCATTTTAAAACATTGGATTATCAACATTTCATTCATAAGTTTCTCTCCAGTATACACTAGAAGAAGGTTAGAAGAAGGACATGTGTGTTTCAATTTTCAAAACCGCTTTCGGCTAGCACTCAGGCGTGAACTCTAGCCATTTTCATGTCTGACAAATATTGAACCTGTCTTTCTAAGCAGGAATTTAGATTTTTTTAAACAAAATGGGTGTGTCATTGTTGTCCCATATATGTTTGTATTTCTGAAAGGGTTTATTACAGTATTGTCTATTTCTTCTCCTTGAGTTCTTCTCTTGAATATCTGTAGCCAAAACTATCGAAAAACAACATCATCTCCGCATCGAAAAACGTTTGATAGATTCTATCTTGTGGCAGTGTATTATTTTCACGGTCTATAGTCCTCAGGGGTGAAGTTTAATTTAGTAGCTTTGCTTTGTTTTAACAGAGGTAAAAAAAACATACGACTAAATGTCAATTCAATTGTTGACAACTCGTTCCTTTTTAATCGCGGTTTTCTTTGAGAACGCTCGACAAACTTCTAATTGCTAAGGAGACAGCAAATAACAAACCATTCATTAGTTGACATTAGGACCTTTTTACGCCCCTCAACTTAGGCTGTCCTTCATACATTCCAACTGCTTTGTCATTGTGAATTTCGAAGTGTAAAGTTGCTGTCTGCCTTTCTTTGACATCTGATAATTCAGGTTTGTTTTTCCGGGTGTTGCACGTTAAGAGTAATCTTGATAGAGTCAGTTTAGTAAAGGGATTTCTAGTTATTTCTTGCCTAGGAAGCGTTGCGTTTGGAAACATGTCATCGATTGAATGTGTTTGTTGCCTCGAGGAGTTTTCTGATGGTGGCAACACCCTGATTTTATCTAGCATTCTTGTTTGCGCCACTATGTTTGCGCATTGCTCTGAATCCAACTTTCTAGGAAGCGAAGAAAGCTGCTACAAACTATATCACCCGCCTTTGAGTTCTTTTAACAAGCTTCTTATCATTTGAATCGTTATAAATGAAGTCGCGTAAGTACGTTAACATTCAGACAAGTTAAGTTGATTGTCTGTTATGGTTTTAAATGGGTTTACCTCAGTATGATTTCTAGTTGTGGCTTCGAAGTAATGTTAGCAAAGTTAGTTAGACTTAATTTCATCCCCGCTATTATCGAACCGCACAAACACGACTCGACTCAACTCGACTCACCTTTCCGTGAAATCACTTTATTTCTGTTGGCTTATATAAATTCAACTCCTCCGGCTATGAAACAAAGGAACTGTTGTAAGCTTTACATTACTGAAGCTCGCTTTCAGTAAATACTACTAAAACTAAGTATCAATTAAAAACCCATTTATCGCTTCAAAAAACTGAGTTTACATTAGTTAGAAGGAGTGAAGCAACATTACTGAGTAGAAGCCGAAAGATCTTATTACTTGATATTGTACTGATCTAACTACTTCTACGTTCATTGTCTTCATTCGGTGATCAGGAGCAGAAGAAAGGTATATGAAGAAAGACCCATTCATAAATAGCTCGCCGTTTGTTGGTAATCAGTTTTCGGCTTTACCATCCGGATCATTTACAGTTATTTTTGTTTCTACGCATCAACATGATAAGTGTAACCAACATTTTTGACTAGAGATAGAGCTATTATACAAAATTCATTGTTTTTCTCATCAAGTGACCCTGGAGGCATGATTTCATCACTGCGACGACTTTCTCTGATTTGAACACAGTCAATTGATAGGAACGTAAAGGAGTGCACTAATTCTTCGGTATCTGCGGAAAACTACTGCAAAACTATGTTCGTCGATTCACACTACTTACTGTGAATTTTGAGCATGATTAAACTTGATAATTGATAAACTCTAGAAATAAAAAAAGACTACTCTAAAAGCTATTAGTTTAGTGAAAATATGATTGCAGTTCATGTATGAATAAAAATTAAGCCTGCATAGCATTCCTCTTGTCTCAATAACACATGAGGCAATCTGTTGACAGCTCAATAGTAGAACACAAACAGACACAACAAAGTTCTGGGAGTTGACAAAATGCTTCAATGATTTTAAACCAATTAATGTAGCATGTCTAATTACACCCTCAGTTACACGGTTGCGAAATGATCCGAAATTGTGGCTGATAAAGTACTCATGTTCATTTTAAAACATTGGGTATCAACATTTCATTCTTTTAAGAATGTGATAGCAACTTGAAAGTTTCTCTCTGGTATACCCTTGAACAAGGACATGCGTTTGTAAATTTGCAAACTCGCGCTAGGTAGCACTCAAGCGTGAACTCCACTGATACATTTTCATGTCTGACAAATATTAATTGAACCTGTCTTTCAAAGCAGCAATTAAGATTTTTTAAAACCTTTTTAAATGAACTATTTTCCCTCGTCACAGATTGATTTATATCTTAATGATTTTAATTATTAAGATATGAATGAATCTTTGACTCATTCTGTTTAAAACAGAATGAGTGTGTCATTGCTGTCACATATATATGTTTGCGGTTTAACTATTTCTTCTCCGTGAGTTCCTGTCTCAAATATCAGTAGCCAAAACTATCGAAAAACAACATCATCTCCGTATCGAAAAACGTTTGCCAGATTCCATCTTGTGGCAGTGTATTATTATCACGGTCTATGGTCCTTAGGAGAAAGGTTAAATTTAGTAGCTATGCTTTGTTTTTACAGAGGTAAAAAAAAACACGACTAAATCAATGTCAATTCAATTCTTTTAAAACTTGTTAAAATAACTCGTTCCTGTTTAATTGCGGTTTTCTTTGAGAACATTCTAGAAACTTTTAATTGCCAAGGAGACATTAGTTGACATCAAGGATCTTTTTCCGCCCCTCAACTCAGGCGGTCCGTCATACACTCCAACTCCTTTGTCATTGTGAATTTCTCAGTGTAGAGTTGCTGTCTGCCTTTCTCAGTTTGACATCTGATAATTCAGACACTCTTATTCTTCGGCCATTTCAACTTGAGTAAAAATAGCAAACAAACTGCGGTTATAAATATAACGAGACAATGCATGTTCATAAATAAAAGTTTTTACAACATGCGTTGTCTCGTTATGTTTATAACCGCAGTTTGTCTGATAATTCAGGTATGTTTTTTCGGTGTTGCACGTCAAGAGTAATCTTAATAGAGTTTTAGTATAAGGATTTTGCACTATTTCTTGCCTAAGAAGCGTTGCAGTTTGGACACATATCAACGATTGGATGTGCTTGTTGCCCGGGGGGTACTCCTTATATGGGAATATAGTTATGTGCGGCCCCTTTCAGCCATTTTGGTCATAAATAGCGTATGGTTGTTGTACTCTAGCCTGATATGGGTATGTTCTTAAACCTAGAAGCCACTTTTTCATCATTATCGAAAAGAAAATCAACAAAAGCCCTTCACAAATTATGTTTACGGTAATTTAACATTGGCCTGAACTAGGGATCCAATTATAATGCAGGTAGTGAAACAGGATTTTAATTCAACGCTCAGGTCATAAATAGGGTTTCGAATTTTTTGTCAGGTCATAAATAGATTAGGGAATATCGCCAGGAGCAGATTTTGGTCGTAAATAGGGTAAGGGTTTTAAGAAGCGGGCCGCACATCCACCCAATTTTTCTGGCAGTACACCCCCCCCGGGGGGGGGTGTTGTTGCCTCGAGGAGTTTTCTGATGATGGATTTAGCATCCTTGTTTGCTCATTGCTCTGAATCCAGCTTTCCAGGAAGCGAAGAAAGCTGCTACAAACTTTATCACCCGCTTTCGAGCTCTTTCAACAACCGAGTTGCAAGCCTTTATACGTTTTAGAACTGAGTTTTAAGAATATATTCTTTACAGTCCAGCAAATGAATGGTGTTGTCTCTGTAACATATGAACTAAGGCACTCTTTATAGCACAAACAAACATAAAAATGTTATTGGCATTGGCTAATACTTTATTTTAAAACCAATTTACTGGATAAAAAAGACGCACCTAATGTAATGAACACGAAATTTGTGTAGCATACCTAATTTATAGGCCGGAATAGGTTTCCCGTCTCAAATCTCAGAAGCGAAAATTATCGACAAACAGCATCCTATGGCAAACATAGCCTGACTTACAGAGGCAGTGTCCCCCTCCCGTAAAGTAAAGACAATGAAAAAGCAAACGAAAATAAACAGACCTAGTTAAATCTGCTGATAAATATAAAGGGCTAGTAGAGAAGAAGTTTCTCACTTTCAACATTTTCATTAAGCGCTGGTTTTAACTCGCGAATCAATCTATTTCCACGCCTTATTCTAATTATTGTTACTTTTGAACAGATCCACTGAACGAGAGGCCTCACAACCAAAATGGAAACGCTAAAGGAACTGGTGGACACCAAAAACCATCAACAGTATCGGCTACGGAGCAGTTTTTTTTTGGATCGCATCTGGAGTAATCCTGTCCAGCATCTTTTTAGATATAGAGATTAATGAGTCCAGGTTTGATTTCCGCTGTGCAGCGGAAAGTGAAAGGATAGACCTTGTTCGAGGACAGTGCTTTGAGCAGTACGAGAAACAGTACAACAAATCTGGTGTTCCTGTATTTGGATTTGTGATTTTGAATTTTTCCCTCGTTGTACTTGTTGGAGGGATTTATTCTCGAGTCGTAAAGTCAAGAGTCAACAAACTGCTGGCAGGCAATCGCGGACGCCCACCTGAAAGAAAACGCAGGCTGATTGTAGCATATCTTTGTCAACTTGTCACCAGATCTGCTATGGGAATTGTTTTTATAGTCTTGCAGACTCAAGTTCTTTATCCTGCAAATTTTCCCTCCGACTTTCTTTGCCAAATAGCAGGAGGCAGTCACGCGGCCAACGCATCATCAACTGGCAGCATTCAGAACACTACCATATGTCACAATCAACGAGCAACAAAGAAAACCTCCTGGATGCATGCTGTCACTGTCGTAAATGGAGCCTTTGTGCTTCTTATCCTGATTGAGATAATCTGTATCTTGTCACGAGCAAGAAAAGGAAAGAAATTCCTCGAAGATTCACAGTTTCTGGCAGATCACCTCCCCCCTCGAGAAGAGCAAGACTCTCAAGAATCAGAAGATCACGAGCTACAACAAGTACCGTCATTATCCGCATTCATCGAAAGCCTGAAGAAAAGTATCATAGTAAACACGGAAAGACCTAAAGATCTCGAGGCCCTATTTCAGAAAAAGCACGGTGAAACAACACGCAATGAAGATCTGACGATTGACGGTATTTATACTAACTTGATTCTTATTACAAACACAGCAAAATATGATTTCTCGGGGGCAGAGAGGAACAGCTCAAGGTCTACCCAAGGCCAAAGGGAAACTCTTTACCGATAACACGAGAAGATATTGTTGATGTCGAAAACAAAAAAGTCCTTATTGTTGGCCGTCCCGGTATCGGAAAAACATTGTTTTGTACAAAATTTTTACGTGATTGGGCATTTAACCGCCACCTGCTCAATACAGAACTGCACTTTGACTTTGCTTTCCTCCTGAAATTCAGAAGATTTAACTCCGCAGAAAACTCAGCCTTCGTGAACTGATCACAAGATCGGAATTTTCACCGCCAGAATGTCTCAATGATGAGATTTTTACTTACATTCTTGAAAATCCCGAAAAACTACTAATACTATTTGACGGCTTGGACGAGTTTTCGGATATTTCAAGTTTCAGCGCTAACCAGCCCGTTTGCTCGAACTCTGAACAACCGATGCCTCTTTCTGCCCTATTTTACAACTTAGTGAAAGGACATCTTCTTGATGGAGCCACTGTTTTAACAACCACAAGACCCACTACCGTGTCTGACGTAACAGGTTTTGCTTTCTGCAGAACATTTGAAATTCTTGGCTTCGCATTCGAACAAGTTAAAGAATACGTTAGCAACTTTACGAAAAATGCAGCGAAGAATGACACAGGTGAGAAAATATGGCAGCACATCAGCACGAATATGAACATTTTCACGTTATGCTATATCCCTGTCAACCTTTTCATTGTTTGCTCATGCTTGTTGGAAGTTCTAAATTTCGAAAATCTTTCAACTGGTGTTGGCCTTCCAACAAAGCTGACACAGATTTACCAGATAGCAACGAAACTTTTCTTCTTCAGACACAATAAGCAGTATCGTGACAAACGCCTCTGTCGAGAAGACATTGAATCAAAAGATTGGCCTCCTGAGTTCAAGCCACTGGCGAAAATTGCTTTCAATGGC
>JAHPZR010026727.1:30000-39728 GCA_019787425.1 Platygyra sinensis
AAAACCCCTCATACTGGGAACTCAAAGAGCTGCCAATATGGTGATAAAGCCCCACTAAATCCCCACATATACTGGGGTGGGGGTGACGGGGTTTACTTAGACTGGTGCACAAGCAAGTTGTGCTACTGCTGAGCTTTGAAAATTTCATATCCTTTCTATGGCGAGTGTAAACCATGGAAAAATGTGGACATTTGGAATTAAAAAATCTACACTAATTTTTTGATGAGGAATGTAAGGGAAAATCTGTATGAAATCGCACACATAATCAAGAGTGTTATTGCAGTGACTTTTCTGCTTGATGTTGCAGTGCATAATCCATGGTCGACACCCACAAATGGAGACCGATGATAAGTTAAGTCACAACATTTGTAAAGAATAGCACAGTTCAATGAAATCATAAGTCTGACTAGATTAAAACACTTTAAAAACCACATAAAATAAATAGGTACAGGTTGATAAATAATTGAAATTCATTTACAAGTCCAAGCAGCCAATTAAAAATTCCAGTTGAATCTACAGTCTATTTACATGTTAAAACCATGTCACCAAAAGAAAGTATATCAATCTACATGTAAAATAGCAATCCTGTGCTCATTTCCCCCTAAGCTTGCCTAAATTGGTCACTGTCACTTATTCTAGTGGAGTACTGTAAGGGTGAAACATGAACTCTCTTCAACACACAAACACACCCTCACACACGCATACAGTTCTTTGTACTCTCAGATGCCACTAACTAGTACAAATTATAATGTTTCTTTTAAAGTTCAAGCCATTCAATTGGATGGCACCTTTTGTTTCATCAGTTTCCAGTATCTTGATGTCAACATATCTTTTCCCTTTATGGTTTTGGTTAAGAAACTACCAGCCACCATTCCATTTGGCAATTGTGATGCTCCACCATTTCTTCCAAGAGGAATCACCATGGCCATATTACCGGGCTTGTATTCTTTAAGACTTTTGTGTTCATTAAGTCTTTTGATATTTTCTGCAACTACATCTGTGGAAAAAACACAACAGTGATGTTCATTGGAGTTTGTTTATATATTTAAACACATATCATTGTTTTCCCCAATAGCACCTGGGCTTATCAAGTTGGATTACACATGTACAATTATATTACAACTAGTAATAGTTATCACTAAAGCTGCCCCCGCTTTCTTTTATTTCTGCTCATTGAAACAAAAATATTGAACGTTATTGTTCTAGTCAGATACTAAAAAAAAAACAATTGTCTTGATATGAACTCTTTTTTATATAAGAATATATTTTGATGTGACATCTTGGCCTCGCTACTTGCAGTGTCAAAGTTCGCCTTTCTTGTTTTTTTTTTGTTGTTGTTTGGGAAAGACAAAGCGCTAGCCTTATTCAATGCGTACCTTTCTATAAATCGAAATGGTTTAGTTTATTCGCTAAGAGCATGGGTTCCAGTCAGGGGGGATAAAGAAAATTAGTGGCGAAGGATCGGCACAAACAGAAGACTGAATACAACGAGGAGCGTGTGCTTGACTAGAGGTCAGGGGCACGAGATGGACACGTGAGAGAAATGTCTGGAACCATTGATAGACCGTCTTAACAGATTCAGATAACAGTGACCTTACTTAGGAAATGAAAGGTTTGTTGTGATAGCTAAGGGGGTGATTGTTTCCCAACTGGGAATCCCTGATGGACTTTGAGATCAGGAATTAGTGGCATGTTGCTGCTCATGTTACTGGAATTTACCAATGAGCCTGACACGAGGTTCATAGCGTTCGCTACATGTCTCTGAAATAAAGTGTTACAATGCGAAATGTGTGCTTGTCTTTGAGATATTGAATATCAGGAATCATTAACATCCGTTTATGGGAACCATAAACGCTTTTAAAAACGTTAGTTATCTTGTTCGAAACCAGAAGGACATCAAAAGCCACGCCCCTTGAAAGGAAAGGTTCGTTTCTACTTGACCTGTATTTGTGGCTGACTAAGTAACTAAGAAAACATTTCAAAACACCCCCACCTAGTTGCCAAGACAATTTATTGAGCAATAAACGTCATCAGCCTAGATATAGACACCCTTTCGATCAAGTCCTTGCATATTGAAGTCAGCTCCGCGAGAACGCACCCGAACTTCACTCCCGCTTCACTGTCATACTAAACTACCCGGTGTATTGCTGTCTGCTGTGCTTAGACTTCTGTGATTGAAGGTTAGTTTCCTTGTATCTTAAAACGTAAAGGGTAAACCCGCTCAGTATGTGCGCCTTTTTATGATGAATAGAATAACGACAACACCAGTTGTGGCTTCGAGGTAATGTTAGCAAAGTTAGCTAGACTTAATTTCAGCCCTATTCTCGAGCCGCACAAACACGACTCGACTCAACTCGACTCACCTTTCCGTGAAATCACCTTATTTCTGTTGGCTTATATAAATTCAGCTCTTCTAAGAAACAAAGGAACTGTTGTAAGCTTTACATTGCTGAAGCTCACTTTTCGAATACTTCTAAGAACTAAGTTTCAATTTAAAACCCATCTATCGCTCCAAAAAAGTTTGCATTTAAAAGCAACATTAGTAAAAGCCGAAAGATCTTGATATGTAATCTAAACTACTTCTACATTCATTCGGTGATCAGGAGCAGAAGAAAAGTATATGAAGAAAGACCAATTCATAACTGAATAGCTCGCCGTTTGTTGGTAATCAGTTTTCAGCTTTACCACCGATTATTTCCCGTTATGTTTGTTTCTACGTATCAACATGATAAGTGTAACCAACATTTTTGACTAGAGATAGAGCTATTACACAAAATTCATTGTTTTTCTCATCAAGTGACCCTGGAGGCATGATTTCATCAGTTCGACGACTTTTCCTGATTTGAACACAGTCAATTGATAGGAACGTAAAGGAGTGCACTAATTCTTCGGTATCTGCGGAAAACTACTGCAAAACTATGTACGTCGATTCAGACTACTTACTGTGAATTTTGAGTATGATTAAACTTGATAATTGATAAACTCTAGAAATAAAAAAATGACCCCTCAGAAAGCTATAAGTTTGGTGAAAATGTGATTACAATTTCATGTATGAATAAAAATTAAGCCCTAGCTTTCGTCTTGCCTCAATAACACATGAGGCAATCTGTTGATAGCTCAATAGTAGAAGACAAACTGACACAACAAAGTACTGGGAGTCGACAAAATGCTTCAATTTAAAACCATTAAATGTAGCATGTCTGATTACACCGTCAGTTGCACAGTTGCGAAATTGTGGCTGATAAAGTACTCATGTTCATTTTAAAACATTGGACTATCAACATTTCATTCTTTTAAGAATTTGATAGAAACTTAAAAGCTTCTCTCTGGTATACACTTAAACAAGGACATGCGTTTGTAAATTTGCAAACTCGCGCTAGCTAGCACTCAAGCGTGAACTCCACTGATACATTTTCATGTCTGACAAATATTAATTGAACCTGTCTTTCAAGAAGCAATTTAGATTTTTTAAAACTTTTTTAAATGAACTATTTTCCTTCGTCACAGATTGATTCATATCTTAATGATTTTAATTATTACGATATGAATCAATCTTTGACTCATTCTGTTTAAAACAGCACTACGAGATTCATAGGGATCTGAAATCGTGAACCCCTGCTGATGTTCTACGTTTGAACCGTAGAACATCGGCAGGGGTTCTAATTTATTTGACACGTAGCTTAACAGTGGGCCGGAAATTCCTTGACGCCTCTTCCCAAGAAATTGCTAAGAAATCAATTTAATCAGACCACGATCTGTCATTAAAATACAAGCCTGTCAAGTTGATCGAAAGAATACAGGCTCAGAACCGGCAAGTCCACAAACAGACATTTATGAAAAGACCCGGCGTCATTATAATAAAGACAATTACTTGAACAGAGATTATTCGGCGGATTATTCGAAAAACCTGGTGCATGTACTTTATAACAATGGATGCGTAAGCACGACGCTTCCTCGCTTAAAAACGAAACGTTTCTCGCTAAGCAGGGCCAGTTTTCCTTAGGTATCGCATGAACTTAATCCTAATTCAGACATTAACTGATAAAAAATATATATATAAGCTTCCACAACTCTCCTCAGCAAATTTTACATTCTACTAACCTTCCGTTCTTCCGAAAAATAGTAACCTGACTAGTTTAGAAAAAAAAAACCGGAAGAGAAACGGAAATTAAATTTGATTGCAATGTACACTGTATGAATTGAAACACGAAAGTAGGAATATGGTAAAACCTTCTTTTTCTTATTTTTCGGTCCTTTGTTCTCAACTCCTGATAACTCGAACTCCTAGTAGCTTGAACCTTTTCAATGTCCCTTGAAGGTTTGAGATATCTCGAGCAGACTGTACAACGTCTGAGGAACCAGTCACAGACTAAGGCGATTTTCTTATCAAAATGACTAAAAGTTTTTCTTGTGCAATTGATTTCAACGAACCCCAACCACTCAAACCTTATATACATTAATCATGTCATTTTAGCAGGGACGTCGTTTTCTTGGGTAAATTTGTGCCAAGGTCCATGTGAACACCAGTTTCAAAATATCCGGAATATCATGAACAGGATCCTCAAACTACAAAGTCAAAATATACATGCATTAGTACTGAAAACATAAACAAGCGGAAAAAACATTTTTCATGTTCATGATAAGATTTTAATGCTGTTTCTAATATCACCAATGAACAATATTAGTGTCCAAGAAACACCAGGACATAAGCTTCCCTATTGTGTCAGGCAAGCCAAACGTAGATTGCAATATTTAAAAACATTTACGTTCTTCATTATTTTCAAATCAAACAATGATTGTTAAAATACTGTACATTTTAGTGCCCAAGAAAACACCCGGGGAAAAGTTTCCCACAGATTTGCAGCTTATGAAAGCTGAGCTTCTCTGTTATTTCAGGCGAGCCAAACAGAGATTGTCATGTTTAAACTTATTTACTTTTTTCATTGTTAAGTAAAACATGATATTTAAGGGAAATAACGTACGTTTTAGTGCCCAAGAAACACCTGGGGAAAACATTTCCACGGATTTGCAGCTTGAAAAAGCTACGCTCCTCTGTTGTTTCAGGCAAGCCAAACAGTGATTACAAACATTTATATTCATCATTATTAACAAATCAAAATGATTTTTAAGAGAAATAACGTACATTTTGGTGCCCAAGAAACACCTGGGGAAAACATTTCCACAGATTTGCAGCTTGAAAAAGCTAGGCTCCTCTGTTGTTTCAGGCAGGCCAAACAGTGATTACAAATATTTATATTCTTCAGTATCAATTAATCGAAATGATTTTAAAAGAAATAACATACATTTTGGTGCCCAAGAAACACCTGGGGAAAACATTTCCACAGATTTGCAGCTTGAAAAAGCTACGCTCCTCTGTTGTTTCAGGCAAGCCAAACAGTGATTACAAACATTTATATTCATCATTATTTACAAATCAAAATGATTTTTAAGAGAAATAATGTACATTTTAGTGCTCAAGAAACACCTGGAGAAAAATTCCCACAGATTTGCAGCTTGAAAAAGCTAGGCTCCTCTGTTGTTTCAGGCAAGCCAAACAGTGATTACAAATCTTTATATTCATCATTATTAATAAATCAAAATGATTTTAAAAGAAACAACGTACATTTTGGTGCCCAAGAAACACCTGGGGAAAAAAGTTCCCACAGATTTGCAGCTTGAAAAAGCTAAGCTCCTCTGTTGTTTCAGGCAAGCCAAACAGTGATTATAAACTTTTATATTCGTCATTATTAATAAATCAAGATGATTTTTAGAGAAATAATGTGCATTTTAGTGCCCAAGAAACACCTCGGAGAAAAAAAAAATTGCAGCTTCAAAAAGCAAGCCAAACACTGATAGTTATTGCAGTGTTTGTATATTTCCTGACCACAATTTATTTATTTTTAATTGTTAATTATTTCTCTTCTTTCATGTAACATTCTGATTCCTTGAAAGATCGATAAAATAACCCCAACCCCGGAACATCACATACACTAAAAATAAACTTCGTTATTTAAAAGGAAGATTAGACCGAGAATAGTGAGCCAAAAAGACAGGCAAAAATGCAAGCTTTTGATGAAAAGTATGAATTATAAATAGCAGATTTCTAGTTTGATATATCTTTAAAAATGTGTATTATAACTTACCCTGTTGCGACTGATGCTCAGAAAATTCAAGACAGTCTGTCAAGAGCTGTTTGGCAATAATATTACCCCAAGCGCGTCACACAAAAAGCCGCGTGGATCACTTAGTTTGCGAACGCAGACGCATTTCCGGCTGTCGCTTGTCTCCGCCGATAAATTAATAACTCCACGCGAGCTTCGATCGAATTTAATAAATCCCTGATCTCTTGAGGTTGTGTATTTCATCGGCATCCAGGTTCTTTCCTCGTAACGCTCTTCAAACTATTCCGAAGTGAGAAACGAAAATAACCGTATCTTTCTATCTCGATGATCGAAATCATGATGACCACGATGGATCCACTATCCCGCCATTTGGCCATCTGTATCACTCAGATCAAAAATATAAACTTCTGCGATGTCCGCTTTGAAAAACAAAAAGAAATTACTTACGATGAACTCTTGTGGTTTGTGAAACCATTCACTCAACACGTCGAATCAAATTTGGCTGGGATCGAGCGACGGTCCGCGAATTTGCTCGATAGAGGCGAACAGACATGGATTTCGCCATACTCTAGTTCGCGCCAAGCGTTCTTTGATCGAATTTCGCGCGATGCATGCAAACAACGAAGGCTCTGGTTGTAATATTAACTATTTTAACTTGTTTTAAGAAGCTATTTATGGCTGGTGATCTGGTTTACCGCATTAGACACCACAAACACCCACAAATTGTGCAGTAATGACAGATTTGTAATCTGATTAGCACGAGCACATTGACTTCACCGGAAATGAATACCTATGTCCTGCTGGGAATTTCAGAGTCTCATGAATCTCGTAGTGTGGGTGTGTCATTGCTGTCACATATATATGTTTGGGTATCCGGTCACTTCGTTCCATAGTCACTTCGTTCCAAGTCACTTCGTTCCATCTTACGGTCACTTCGTTCCAAAAAATAGTCACTTCGTTCCACAAACAAATAGTTGGAAATTACAAAGTAGTTATGTTATGTTGTTGTGCAATTGTAATAGCGAATGCAACTTGCCTTGATATGCTATTCAAACTGACGTTTAACTATTTCTTCTCCGTGAGTTCCTGTCTCAAGTATCAGTAGCCAAAACTATCGAAAAACAACATCATCTCCGTATCGAAAAACGTTTGCCAGATTCTATCTTGTGGCAGTGTATTATTATCATGATCTATAGTCCTTAGGAGAAAGGTTAAATTTTTCCTGGGAGTACACCTTCCTCCCCCCCCCCGGGGGGGGGTGGGGGTTGTTGCCTCGAGGAGTTTTCTGATGATGGATTTAGCATTCTTGTTTGCTCACTGCTCTGAATCCAGTTTTCTAGGAAGCGAAGAAAGCTACTACAAACTTAATCACCCGCTTTCGAGCTCTTTTAACAACCGAGTTGCAAACCTTTATACGTTTTAGAACTGAGTTTTAAGAATATATTCTTTACAGTCCAGCAAATGAATGGTGTTGTCTCTGTAACATATGAACTAAGGCACTCTTCATAGCACAAACAAACAGAAAAATGTTATTGGCATTGGCTAACACTTTATTTTAAAACCAATTTACTGGATAAAAAAGACGCGCCTGATGTAATGAATACGAAATTTGTGTAGCATACCTAATTTATAGGCCGGAATAGGTTTCCCGTCTCAAATCTCAGAAGCGAAAATTATCGACAAACAGCATCCTATGGCAAACATAGCCTGACTTACAAAGGCAGTGTCCCCCTCCCGTAAAGTAAAGACAATGAAAAAGCAAACGAAAATAAACAGACCTAGTTAAATCTGCTGATAAATATAAAGGGCTAGTAGAGAAGAAGTTTCTCACTTTCAACATTTTCATTAAGCGCTGGTTTTAACTCGCGAATCAATCTATTTCCACGCCTTATTATAATTATTGTTACTTTTGAACAGATCCACTGAACGAGAGGCCTCACAACCAAAATGGAAACGCTAAAGGAACTGGTGGCACCAAAAACCATCAACAGTATCAGCTACGGAGCAGTTATTTTTTGGATCGCATCTGGAATAATCCTGTCCGGCATCTTTTTAGATATAGAGATTAATGAGTCCAGGTTTGATTTCCGCTGTGCAGCGGAAAGTGAAAGGATAGACCTTGTTCGAGGACAGTGCTTTGAGCAGTACGAGAAACAGTACAACAAATCTGGTGTTCCTGTATTTGGATTTGTGATTTTGAATTTTTCCCTCGTTGTACTTGTTGGAGGGATTTATTCTCGAGTCGTAAAGTCAAGAGTCAACAAACTGCTGGCAGGCAATCGCGGACGCCCACCTGCAAGAAAACGCAGGCTGATTGTAGCATATCTTTGTCAACTTGTCACCAGATCTGCTATGGGAATTGTTTTTATAGTCTTGCAGACTCAAGTTCTTTATCCTGCTAATTTTCCTTCCGCCTTTCTTTGCCAAATAGAAGGAGGCAGTCACGCGGCCAACGCATCATCAACTGGCAGCATTCAGAACACTACCATATGTCACAATCAACGAGCAACAAAGAAAACCTCCTGGATGCATGCTGTCACTGTCGTAAATGGAGCCTTTGTGCTTCTTATCCTGATTGAGATAATCTGTATCTTGTCACGAGCAAGAAAAGGAAAGAAATTCCTCGAAGATTCACAGTTTCTGGCAGATCATCTCCCCCCTCGAGAAGAGCAAGACTCTCAAGAATCAGAGGATCACGAGCTACAACAAGTACCGTCATTATCCGCGTTCATCGAAAGCCTGAAGAAAAGTATCAGAGTAAACACGGAAAAACCTAAAGATCTCGAGGCCCTATTTCAGAAAAAGCACGGTGAAAAAACACGCAATGAAGATCTGACGATTGACGGTATTTATACTAACTTGATTCTTATTAAAAACACAGCAGAATATGATTTCTCGGGGGGCAGAGAGGAACAGCTCAAGGTCTACCCAAGGCCAAAGGGAAACTCTTTACCGATAACACGAGAAGATATTGTTGATGTCGAAAACAAAAAAGTCCTTATTGTTGGCCGTCCCGGTATCGGAAAAACATTGTTTTGTACAAAATTTTTACGTGAATGGGCATTTAACCACCCCCTGCTCAATACAGAACTGCACTTTGACTTTGCTTTCCTCCTGAAATTCAGAAGATTTAACTCCGCAGAACTCAGCCTTCGTGAATTGCTCGAAAGATCGGAATTTTCACCGCCAGAAGGTCTCAAGGATGAGATTTTTACTTACATTCTTGAAAATCCCGAAAAACTACTAATACTATTTGACGGCTTGGACGAGTTTTCGGATATTTCAAGTTTCAGCGCTAACCAGCCCGTTTGCACGAACTCTGAACAACGGATGCCTCTTTCTGCCCTATTTTACAACATAGTGGAAGGACATCTTCTTGATGGAGCCACTGTTTTAACAACCACAAGACCCACTACCGTGTCTGACGTAACAGGTTTTGCTTTCTGCAGAACATTTGAAATTCTTGGCTTCGCATTCGAACAAGTTAAAGATTACGTTAGCAACTTTACGAAAAATGCAGCGAAGAATGACACAGGAGAGAAAATATGGCAGCACATCAGCACGAATATGAACATTTTCACGTTATGCTATATCCCTGTCAACCTT
>JAHPZR010026728.1:0-11693 GCA_019787425.1 Platygyra sinensis
ATGGGTCAATTCTCAGTGTTGAGCGAAAAACAATCCTCGGAAACGTGAATTTAGCAAGCAATCGTGACTATAATCATGGTGCTATTATAAGGATTTATATGAAATAAACAATTTTACGATAACTGCAGAAATTCAGGCGCGCTCATTGGTTAAATTTTATTGTCCATATGCGGACAGACACATAAATTTGAAATTCATACGACGCGTCAGCGAGCGGGAGCGGGCAATTCGACAATTTGTTATCGTAAAAAACAAATTGATATCAGTTTTTAATGCGTCTGTCCTGTTATTGACAATAAATTTCGTCATAACATTGTCAAAATAGTCTGCGGATCCACAACTACTTTGACAATGTTATGACGAAATTCATGATCAATAACAGGACAGACGCATAAAAAAACTGACGTCAATTTGTTAAGGTGCTGCTGCTCCTAAACGAGCATGGGGACTCCTCATTTTTGTTTCCAAATTTAAGTTCCCATAACATGAACAATCAATTGGCAAAGTTTGAGAAAAATCTCAGTGTAGGTTCTATTTCAGTGGAATGACCTTAACGTAGTTACAAAAATAATGCGTATTTCAACGGTCCAGTGGCCATCAAAGTTTACCATGTTTGTTCGATTCCGGCTTTCCTTTAAATGTTTCGAGCCACGCCCATATTTGGTGTGTAACGTCACCACAATAGAAAACGTCTAAAAACTCGGACTGAGTGGATCGTTTTCGAAATATAACAATACATTTTGCCAAAACACGGCATTATCTACAACTTGTAGTATGCGTTTGACGAAATGTACAATATTTCGAAAATTATAGATGTTTATTAAAGTGCTTATAAAAATAGCCTCTTAAAGATCTATAATTTTCAAAATATTGTACATTTCCTCAAACGCATACTACAAGTTGTAGATAATGCCGTGTTTTGGCAAATGTATTGTTATATTTCGAAAACGATCCACTCAGTCCGAGTTTTTAGACGTTTTCTATTGTGGTCACGTGACATACCGAATATGGGCGTGGCTCGAAACGTGAATCGAACAAACACGGTAAACTTTGATGCCCACTGGACTTCAGGAGCCAAAAAAAAAGGAGGTTTTCAGATTTCCTTAGCAACAGACTTGTAGTTAAGTTTCTCCCCCCTAAATGTTGCCAATTCCGGTTTGGTGATAATGAAATATGCTTCTCCGCGGTGCATAGGTTGCATCGCTTTGTCAGATTGGAGTAGGGTTTCGCCTTGGCCAGGATCTTCCAATTAATGGCGAAGCGTTGTTCTTTGCTTTTAAGCTGCCAGATGTGCTTGCTAAGTTCCGTGTCGTTGTTGCGCGTTCGTTGTTGAACGACACCTGATAGTTTCTGAACCTAGCTTTAAATTCCGTGGCCGTAAGACCTACATAGGTTTCCGATTTGTTGGCAGCCGCAACCTGGGTCTGGTAGACGATCTCTTTAGCGAGGCAATTTCCTTCCAAGGGGCATTCTTCCTTCTTCAGGCTCAGTTACATGCTCTTTCGGCTTGGTCTCGGTGTCTGACATTTGCAGACTGCAGACTGCAGACAGTGGACCTCAAACCGTAGATATTACAGAAGAGACGTGGACTGAGGACCGCTGGCCGCAAATCTTGAAGACCGCAGAGCTTAATCCACTTAATTAATCCGGTTCTCTCTCTACTTCGAGAAAGTACCCTGGTCACGGCTGGTCACGTGTCTAAGCATGCCAGCCCAAGCCGCACGGAGGGTGAGTCCTCAACTTAATTTTGTCAACACCTTCTAGGGAGGTGAATGTTGCGCTGCCATACGGACACTATTTTGAAAAGGAAGCAAGTTATTTGTCAGAGATCCTGCCTGGCCAGTGCTTTGGCTGAACTTCTATGAGTATGAGATGTTGATTGAGAGGGAACTTTGCTTACATTTCACTGCTTTTTTAAATAACGATCAACAACTTGCTTCGGATTAATTTAATCAGTTTTTCACACCAAAGGAATTAAATAACCTTGAAGTTATCGATGGGATACATTCAACTTGGAGCTACTTTCTTGACCGAAAACTGGATTTATCGCTAAACAGTTTTGAAACAAAAGCCAATGCATTTTATGCACTTGTCATCGGCTTCCCCGAGGGGGAGGGACCCCGGGCTGGTGTGGGGACTTTGCTAATTGTGCATTTCAAAGTTCTTGTATTTCCCCACCCCTGGGGTATTTTTTTCTTGCAAAGTCCCCAGTATTTGGCGAAGCCAAGCACCCAACTTAATTTTGGTTCTTTGAACAGTTAGCAAACACTCGGACTTTGCATTCTGATGAAAATTGAACTTTAAATATTTTTTCTTGAATACTTCAAAAGCTGCTCGCAGTCTGGTGAAAATTTCAACTTTTCTTCCCGTCCTGAATTCCCCAGATTCTGTTTTAAATCTATCCGGACTGATGAAGAATGTTACGAAAAATTGTTGCTTAACTTAGAAGGTGCGTGTGTATGCTTATTTAGTCTAGAATCTTCGTGCATATTAAATTAGTTTTGCATCACAGTGACTAAGCAGTTTACGTATGATGCTGTAAATTGTTTTATGTTGTATTGTTACTTTATTTAGTTTAGCCGGAAAGTTTAGAACCTTATTCTGTAAAGTATATAAGCGGATCGGTGTAGCTTTTTGAGGGAGAGTGTTTTTTAGAGAGTATGTTTTAGAAGAGAGTACGTGTTCACTGAAGTGTGAAGTTTGGTGGAGGCGCCGTGTTTGTTGAAGTGTGACGAAGGTCGCGTGTACATTTGGCGTAGGCCTTGTTTGTTAAAGTGTGAGAGAGGTTGCGTGGATATTTGGCAGAGGCCGTGTGTTTATGCAAGTGTGACAGAAGTCGAAATATAATTTACAAGCCTAGCGCGTGCTTGTTGTGAAGTTTTGTGTGGAATTTGTGTGGAATTTGTTTGGAATAAACAACCTTGTTGCTGTTCCGACAACCCTGCGTTCTGTTTAGACTGCAAACTATCTGCCACTTCAAACAACGAATTCACAACAAAGAACAAGGGAAAACACACTATCGTGATGGTTCATTGCTGCTTCTAAACACAACAATATATACACAGGGAAATTTTAAAGTTGCTTATGCCTATAAATACGTACAAATTTCTAACGGATGGTCTGTTTGATAGACAAAAAACAATGGATTTTAATCGCGCGAACAATGGATCGTTCCCACACTCCTCTCGGTTGAACAGAAGCGAAGTCCCCACATTCTCCCCGAGAGTAGGGCATTCAAAAATCTAAGTCCCCACATTTCCCCCACTACAAGGGAAGAAAATTGTTGCAAAGTCCCCATAAAGTCTCCGTATTCCCCCACATCAGCCCTGGGTCCCCCCCCCCCCCCCCCCGTCGGGAAAGCCGATGACAAGTGCATTACAACGCGCGACCGATGTCGTTGTTGTTTACAAAATTTTACATTGCAAGAGAATCGAATGACCGCCAAACTTTCGATTCCATGAATTCAATCAAATTCAAAGCTAGTCTCTGCCAAACACTGGACGTATCAAACTCTAAACGAATACATCAATGCCTCAGTGTTATGATTTTGCCGATCGAAAAATATAAGCTGCTTAATTAATCAAGCGTATTATATTTGGCGTGCAGATGTTGTTGTCAAATTCTTCGTAGATAATTTTCGCTGCAAAAGAAAGAAATGACCGTCAAACTGTCCATGGGAATAATTAAATCAAATCCAAAGCTACCTTTGAGGGCGAACCCGGGGCGGGGGGGAGTACAACCTTATATGGGCTATATAGGTATGTGCGGCCCCAAAGGGTATGGTTTTGCCGTTTTGGTGATAAATAGGGTATCGATTTTAGCTGGTTTTGGCCATTTTGGTCATAAATAGAGTATGATTTTTGTACTCTAGCCTTGATATGGGTATGTTTCTAAGCGGGTGTCCCAAAATCTAAGACCTAAGACCTAAGATCTAAGACCTAAGACCTAAGACCCCCTTTGAATCTCAAAAACTAAGACCTATAAGACCCCATTTGAATCTCAAAAACTAAGACCTAAGACCCCCTCTTGAATCTCAAAAACTAAGACTTAAGACCCCCTCCGAATCTCAAAAACTAAGACCTAAGACCCCATTAGAATCTCGAAAACTAAGACCTAAGACCCCCTCCGAATCTCAAAAACTAACTATTTGAGTGTCATTTTGTGACAAACCCGTCGTTGACATTGGTGCGCTAGCTGATCAAAACTATCAAGGAAGGCAAAGCTGGAGGACATAGCTACAATCTTGGACAGAATAAAATGAGAAGTAAAACCACCCCTCCCCCCGAATCAATGATGAACTCGCGGTCTAACCAAAGCGCGCCATTTTTTCATCCGGCCCATTGAAATGGGGGGAGGGGTGGTCTTAATTTCTCATTTATTTTGTCCAAGATTATCTTGGACAGAATAAAATGAGAAATAAAACCACCCCTCCCCCCGAATCAATGATGAACTCGCGGTCTAACCAAAGCGCGCCATTTTTTCCATCATTGAAATGGATGGAGGGGTGGTCTTAATTTTCTCATTTATTTTGTCCAAGATTGTACGTAAGGGATTCAACGAGGGTTGTCCCCATAGAAGAGCAAGTCGTGTCACTTGTCGGCAGCGCTTGTTTCGGCTGATGGATTTTAGAAACGAGGTATATTCATAGGGAGCACGCGTGTTTCTGTCATGTTTGTTGCAGTGAATGGTTTCTTTTCATGTTGTATAGCGAGTTTGTTTCGGCTGATTGGATTTAGAACGCAGTATTTTTCTCGTCTGTGGCTGCCAGTTTCGACTTTGGACTTAAAGAACGGAGTGATGATAAGTGCAGGTATGTTTGTTTTGAACTCATGGCTCGACTAGGACTACTGCAGGATTCCATCGGAATCGTTGTGTTTTTCCCAGTGATCCAGTAGAACTTCCATCAGAATACTTTTCCAATCTCTTCTCCTCTCAGAGGAATCAACACTTCACCGGTTTCATCTTATGACTAGACTGTTCCGTTTCACTCTCCCAAATACACTGTTCCGTTAGCCGATCAAGATGGGATTCGACTGTACTTTCCGATCTTAATTTTTTTCTACTAGCTTCCATCGGGACTCTAGGTTTTGTCCAACCGGAAATCTGGATTGGATCAGAGTGTTGGATGCAATGAGTGTGCGTTCAACGTGGACAAGACAATCGTTGTCTGGTAATTAAGAGGCGGATATTCATTCAACACTTTTGGCGTGATATAGAAGGCAGTGGTCTCTGACGCAGTGACGTGCGTCACAGCGCTTAATGAGAGGACGATCATAAATGTAAGGCATTACGAAGATTGCGTATTTTTGGCCAATACGGTGCTAAATAAAAGGGGGCCGGTTTTTCTAACGCGTCAACTTTCCAAAACACGCCAGCCGAAATCATAAGTGAATCATATCAGCGCTCGAGAACCCATAATCAACATGGCATCGAGAAGAAGAATACCGGAGGAGACAAAAGCTTCATCCAAGCTCTAAAGGCTACCACAAAATCTCACATTAACTGAGATCGCTGAATGTTGTAAGGTTTCGACTGCAAGTGTCCAATGCATAATAACCACAAAAGACAAAGTGCCTGGGAAAAAAAGACATTTGTGTGGTAGAAAGAGAAAGCTTACTCCTGATCATGAGGCATTGGTTCTTGGAAGCATTGCAGAATTAAGAGAGCGAGAGGGCTCATTTACTTCGCGGCGTCTGATGGACAGGACAGGAATTCGCCATGTGAGTGATCGAACTGTCCGACGCCTGTTGAACAGAAAGGGCTACTTCTTCCTGCAGGCTTGTAAAAAGGGACTGATGAGTGAAACGGACAAGGCGAAAATAGTAGAATTTGCTCGAAAGATGCAAGAAGATTATCCACCGACTGTTTGGACCGACAATCTAGCGTTTTACTTAGATGGAGTCTCCTTTGTTTACAAGACGAACCCCATGGACCAAGCGCGAGCTCCCAAAGGGAGAGTGTGGAGAAAAAAATCTGAAGGTCTCAAACAATGGTGCTTGGCTAAGGGGAGTAAAGCTGGAACAGGAGGAAAAGTTGCCAAGATGATGGTAGCAACAACTCACGGTAAAGGCGTACTGACTTGTGAGAGATACGCAAAAATGGATGTGCAATATTTTACATCTTTTACTGACCAACATTTTGACACCATGTTTGAACGATCTGGTGAAGGATTGAATCGACTATGGTTGCAAGACGGGGATCCCTCACAAAACAGCAAATCAGCTTGTGATGCTATGGCTCGTTGTCACGCCGAACTTTTAAAAATACCGCCACGAAGTCCAGACTTAAATCCGATTGAGAACATTTTCCACATTGTATCTAGGAAGTTGCAAAAAGATGCAATTGATCAGAGCATTACACGTGAGTCATATCAAGAGTTCTGCGATAGAGTGCGAAGAACAATCTATGATATTTCTCATCAGCTGATAGACAAGACTATAGAATCTATGAATACTCGCATAGCCGACATAATACGAAATAATGGTGAAAGACTTAAGTATTAGACATTTCTTTGTCGTCCGTTGAACATGTTCAAAATGATACTTATACACGTTTTAGTTGACGGTTCACAATATATTTCAAACGATTTATAATTGTTTCTGATGATTAAAAACGGTTTTTTACGATTCTGGCCATCATTTAAATAAAGAGTTATCTCTGGATATTTATTGCCCCCGCAGGGTTTTGGCCCAGAAGCCAAAAACCCGAGGAGGCATTATAGTCTCCCCCGCGTATACGTATAAAGAATGTGTGAAATATGAGAAATATTGGTGTAGTATGCGAATCAATCCCGATTTGAAGAAACTAGGCGCGCACGGTGGTCCCGGTTAATTTTTCAGTCAGCTCGCAAGGCAATGCTACATGGGTATGTAATTCTTGCAACCACGAACACGAGGGGGAGATCGAGGAAGATATTATTTGCTGCACGAGGAGGAGAGGAGAATATTTGCGAAAATAAATTTTAGGGCGGGTATCTGACATCACAGAGATTTCTTTATATCTTGAATTCAAAGGTTAATCAGCGGTACCAGATTGAACTGTTTGGTACAGATTTGTCGGACACAAATCAGCAACGGGGTTGACAGACTCGACCCAAATACTACACGTATAAAGATCACGTTTATTTGGACCGCTAATATTTACTGAGGAAACTTACGTGCGTAGAGCCCATGTGACAGCTGGCTTGACTGGCAGGGATCCAAACGTAAAAATAAATGTCTTGCGGCGTTATCGTTGAGGACAAAAAGCTTGAGTCTAATTTACATATATGGCGACAGTAACGCGATACTTCTGTTTACATCTCGGAAAAAAATCTTGACTTCTGTTCTGCTTTCAAGATACGTTTGCTTGTATAGTCCTCGTATATTAAGGCAAATGATTTGTTTCAGTATCAGACTAGAACGACAGAGTGGTTTGATATTTTTTTTTCCAGAATGCACTTCGCGAGAGGATTATTTAAAGAATATCATGTGATAGAATGAGTTAAACAGAATGTGTTGGTTTAGTTAACTTAGTTGATTCTTTGGATCATATTTATGATAAGATGCCTGAGTTAGTTGAACAGTATGAGTGATATCATCAGTAGTTCATAAAGAAAAATATAAAATTTCAGTTCATACAATAAATAATAGTTTCCTTATACACAGTGGAATTTTTATAAGAATTTTATACCCTTGACGAATAAAATAGAAGCGGGGGCAGATTTAGTGAGAACTATGTACTAGTTTTTTATTTTTGTTTCTACTGTTTGCCGCAACCGTGCTAAACCGTAGAAAATCGACGGTATCAGTCTGTAAACCTTCCCAATTTATTTGTTAATAGATGGAAATCGCAAAACATTCTCTTGTACCAAAGAAAACAATTGCACAGCAATAAAAAATATGCAATTAGCAAATCTCTGTAGTCTTCGCCTGACAAAGCTAATAGCTTTAAATTAACACAAACAAAGACATGAAGCTGACTGGCGCAGTGATATAGCGCGAGGTTTGCGAGGTTAATATGATGCGAGGACCCTCAGTTCAAGACCGCGGTTTGGTCTGCTAATTTTTTTCTTTTTTTTTTCCTCCGGTAATCCTGGTTGGTTAACTTGTTTAGATTTGTTGCATTGGTCCTTTGGCCTATCACATAATAAAATATGAGTTGCTAATTTTAGGGAATTTTTGTTGTTCTTTTTCTTTATAAACACAGGGTAATTAATGATGCAGCTGAAATACAGTGTTTAATCAGGGATCTTATGAAGTTTTGCTGAATTAACGGATACACATAGTGTATTTACATGGAATAAGTAACACTGAGTTCCACAATAATATTTTGCGAAAAGAAGTTGTCGACCTCAAGTAGATGTATGTATTGGTTATTGTAATTTTCCGCGAGCTGAGAACAATAGAATATTTATGTGACTTCGTTAAAGAAGTAAATTCTTTACCAATAACTGCTCATGAACACGCATTTATACATATTTAATTTGGCATCAATACAGTTCATGACCTACAGTTAAAACATCCCGTACTATGAATTCATTATCATCAATCACGCACGTGAGGGTTCACTTGTTATTCAGTTGGATTTTTTTCCGCAGTTCTTGAACGTGCGACGGCAGATATTTTCTTCTGGATAACGATCTATATAGTATACATAGCCTCTGGTAACGCCAGTGTGGACCTCGGACAATCTTGGACAGAATAAAATGAGAAGTAAAACCACCCCTCCCCCCGAATCAATGATGAACTCGCGGTCTAACCAAAGCGCGCCATTTTTTCATCCGGCCCATTGAAATGGGGGGAGGGGTGGTCTTAATTTCTCATTTATTTTGTCCAAGATTATCTTGGACAGAATAAAATGAGAAATAAAACCACCCCTCCCCCCGAATCAATGATGAACTCGCGGTCTAACCAAAGCGCGCCATTTTTTCCATCATTGAAATGGATGGAGGGGTGGTCTTAATTTTCTCATTTATTTTGTCCAAGATTGTAGCCAAACATAGCCTCGTCCCAGGGTCCTCTCTCTACAGAAGACTCTGGGAACGATTTGGGGTGATGACGTAAGAATTCCAAGAGAGATTACTAGATTGCTTCTGTGTTGGACAAGATACTGAAAGATGGCGTCGACGGAAACTCCATTTAACCCCGTTAATCACGGCTTATCAGAAACATTTCGTCTTATAAACTTCACTAAACTTAAAGGATGAGGATGCAAAGTCCCTCAGGAGGAACTGCTCAAACTCCTGGAGGGACTTGGGGAGAAGAAAGGCGAGGGACAAATTGGTGTTGGTATGGATAGTTGTGTTCTGCCAACGAGACATAATGGAATAAGTATTGTCCAGACCACCGACTTCTTCTATCCTCTCGTGGACGATCCTTACATGCAAGGCAAGATTGCTTGTGCTAATGTTTTGAGTGATTTATACGCTATGGGAGTCACAGAATGCGATAATATGTTGATGCTTCTTGGAGTGAGCAATCAGATGACTTTGAAGGAAAGGGAAATTGTGACGCCCATGGTAATCAAAGGATTCAACGATTTGGCTTTAGAAGCAGGCACCACAGTTAACGGAGGACAGACAGTGCTTAATCCATGGTTTATTGTTGGTGGAGTGGCTTCCAGTGTTGTGTCTAACAACGAATTTGTCATGTAAGTTTGATTAATTGTAACATAACGCACGTGGTGTAGGCTTTTCCAGGCTTCTAATTGGCTCCCTGATGTTTTAAGCTTTCTAACTCATTCATTGCGAAACAATGGATGAGTTTTTGCAGAGAGGGGAAAACGGCGTTAGCAGAAATCTGCGTAGACGGATGTGACGTCGTTAGCAAAAATAGCGGAAGTGACGTTACAAATTGGTTGGATTTGCGCAACCGCTGACCAAGTAGTCAACTTGCCATGAATAGCAAACATGACAAGCCTAATTAATGCACTTTCTGGATGATTGCAAAACACCGCGAGAGAATTTGTGTAATAAATGTAGGCATTCAGTGAATAAAATGAGACCAAAACATAGCTGTAGATATATATTTAAATATTTATTTTTTTTCGAAAATGAGCCCGCGTACCTACCCTTCCCTCCATCTCGTGTTACGTGCCCAAGAAGGCAGCCATATTTTACGAATGTTGTCCACGCCAGATGAGATGTATACTGTATTAGTTGATACATGGAGTGAATTTGGTTAAAAATGTTGAAAAATTGTAGAATTTGTGGAGCCCAAACTGGTTTGAGATATTCGTAGGATTCGTCGGCCTCCACTGATTACGATCATTACGGGCTCAATGAGTCTTCTCAGCTCATTGAAGGCAGCCATTGTGGATTTTGACTTCAACCGTTTGTAATTTCTGGTGAGTAAATATTGCTTTCTTTACCTGTTTAAATTTGCTTTAAGCAAAACATACAGCCCACACGTCAAATCGAAATGTTCCAGAACTAAACTAAAGTCTGTTTCACACTAAGAGTCCAGAAATATTCGCCAGGGTTACAATCGCTGCGTGACAATTGCTATCCATTCACTAATAAGCTTATTTACAGCGTTATAAAATTGCTAGTTCCACTGAAATGCCAGATGATTGCTATTGCTTTATAATAATGGCCCTAAGTCGAATAACAATAATATCAGTAACAGATGATATCCTGAAATGCATAAAGTGGAATGGAATCTGCACTTCGTTGCTGATTATCGTCGCTCGTGTGTTACACGCGTAGACCCAGATCGATCAGGCAAAACAAGACATCAAGAGGGTCCATCAAGTTTAATGAATCTAACCATGATACCAAAACTGACAATCTTAAAAGCTGTGTAACACTTGGTGACTATTGCAGTCACCCAAATGGGATAGAAATGCAGGTAAATAATCTATTCAATATCTAAGGTTGTTGAAAACAGAGTTGATCAGAGTTATCTGCAGTGCGTTTGCTTTCACTCAAGACTCTTGTCCTGCTAGGCTCGGGTTTACCAAAAACGGATGTGCCCTATTTCTGGTATCTTCCAAATTATTTTTATTTATATCTTCATCTTTTTTATCTATTTAATTTCAGGGGCAGCAGTTAATGTTACATCTACTGGATTATTCCTGGCTACCCATAATAGTTATTTAATAAAAAAAAGTAATAAGTAATTATTATAAACAATAATACAGTCAAATGAATAATGACAATGACAACCCAAGAACTTTAAATGATAAACACTTTGAGTTCAGGGTGGATTGTCTTGGCAAACTGACTCCATCAGACTTCAACGCTTTTCTTCGAAAACCAAGCTAACACACTTTCAACTTCATTTAGCCAGCAGATAACTGATGTACAATTTGTAGCTCACCACCTTTAATTTCATCTAGACCTGTATTTTTTGTAATATGGTACATGTTTAAAACAGTTACACAAGCTTTCTCAAGGTGTACTGATAAATGTTGCACTAATCACTTACATTTTTTGAATAAAATATCATACATAAACTGTAACAAGCAAACAGTGAATGAGGCTTTCACTTCATTTAGATGACACAGCATTACTAAACAATGAACACAAATGCTTGACAACAAAATGTAAAGAATGATGCTATATTGTCCTACTCTATTGTACAGCAAATGATTCATTTACCCAATCACTCAATTGTGAGCCTGCTGATAGCTAAGATACATGTCAGGAAGAAGCTTGATGCTTATTGATGCACCACCAACATTGTTAAACGCTATAATACACAAGAAACACT
>JAHPZR010026729.1:0-5000 GCA_019787425.1 Platygyra sinensis
GAACACGATATAGCTTTTGTTTTAGTTTTTAGAATTTAATCGAAGTGGTGTTTTCATCACGAAATCTTGGTTGCGTACTGGTAAAAATGTTAAAAATAGAAACAATTGCTAAAAAATTCAAATTTTTCTGGTCACTCAAAGTACGCACGTGCGTATATGTGTATAGGACGCGCTATGCGCCTGACTGTAACAGATTTTAATCTGTTCTCGCGTGCAATGCAAGAAGATACCAATCGGTTTGAACTTATAGAAAGGTTTAGTAAGGTAAGAAATTTACTCTGATGTAATTTTTAGCCTTCGTTTAGATTTAACTTTTGAGATTTTCTTTCTCAAACTTTTCTGGGCTGGGAAGCAACACTGGCTACTTGGACTAACAGGCAGCAGTGACTCCTTGCGCTAGCGAGCAGCAGTGACCCCTTGACCTTGCAAGAAGCAGTGGACTTCTGGGCTAGAAAGAAAAAAAATATTTCCTGGCCTGTCGAGCAGCAATGACTTCCAGTCCATGGTGGTGAGCAGCAGGAACTTCCTGGGCTAGCGAGCAGCAATGAAGTCCTGGGCTAGCAAGCAGCAGTTACTGTTTGGGCTAGCAATAAGCAATGACATTTTTTTTTTGCTGGCAAGCAGCAGTTTTACCCTGGGTACCAGAGGTTTTTCTCGCGCAGCGGATGGCAATGGAGGCCGATGGCCGTTGGCACTGCACGAGTGGCAAAGGCGCGAGAAAAACCTCTGGTTTAGAGCGGCTCAATTTACCGTGCTCGCTGAACTTTGATCAATTCTATCGGATTATATTTAAACCAATCACAGCGAGGATCACCCACTGTGAACACGTGGACTTTCACGTGAAGACATGACAGATGACATGTGGATTGCGATTATTACATAACGTTTGGTTTGCTTTCATGGCTTTCCCAGGAATTAAAACTACTCCGTTGAAAAAAAGTTTCCTGCTTCGAAGGCTTCGCTGTCGTGCCGTTTATGTGACGCGAATGTTATGTGTAATGGTGGATATTACAGCCTTTTATCGGAAAATGCTAAAACACTGAAGATTTGCGAAAGAATCTCGACACTTTTGACTGTCGAGGACGACAATCTGTCCGTCGGGCCGCGTATTCTTTGTAATAAGTGCTACCGACGGATCAAAAAACTCGAGGCGACTGTCTAGGAAGTGGCAGATTTAAAAGAGTATAACGAAAAAATATTATTCGTTGGAAAGGAGAAGCTACAAATGGTGAACATGCACGCTCAAAACGTTGTTCAAGCTCGCAGTCAACAGACTTGCGCGTAAAGAGCTATATTTTAATCCTGTGGTACCAGAACGATCAAAGGAAGAATAAACCCATACATCGAGCTCGAGGAACATAAGCTCGATCAGATAGCTGCAAGAAACTTGCAGTGGAAATGAGCCAAAACAAAACACTAACACATGGCAAATCAGAGAGGTGTCACACTCAACGAAGCGACATGCAGATAGCGGCTTAAAATTCTGCGTAAAATTCCTCCGAATAACACAACATGAAGTGCCCTTCATAAACACGATTGAAGCGACAAAAAGGTCGAGTGACCTAACAGGGCAAATATACAAATGTCACGAACAGTGGAAGTCGTGTAGGCTAGTCAATTCCATTTTGCACTAATTAAAATAGCAGTGATTTCCCGAATCCCGTCGGTAAAACCGCCAACACATCATTGCTGCGTATAAAATTCGCAATTCCATCCAGTTTGCTCTGCACACCGTTGAACGTTTGAAGAACTTTTGTTATGGCTGTTTTGATCACTTACAAATCTTTCAGCCCACAAACGTCCGCCAACTCTAAGCAACAAATATTTCACACGCTTCTTCTATTCTTAGAAGCCAATCACCGTGTCTTTTAGATTACAAAGCCCTTGGGAGGTCATTAGAAGCCAATCAGCTTTCTAGTCCAGATTCTGGACTTTTTAGATTTAAACTGCCTTGTCATTAGCTCGGCGCCCTCAAAGAAATCGCGCTCTGGTCCAGAGGTTTTTCGCGCGGGTCACAATAGAGACATGACCGACACCGGAAACCGCGCAAGAAAAACCTCTGGCACCCAGGGTGGCAGCAGTTACTCCATTACGACAGAGCTGAATAACGTCTGAGCATGCGCGAGGCTTTGCCGCCGAAATCGACCGCTGAAGCCGAAATCCAATTTTGTGGAATGTTCGTGATGATTTTCTATTCTGTTCGTTCGACGTTTTGTTTTGTCTGATGTCTGCCAAGATATGGACTTTAAAACTCAATGGATTCATTCTCATCTTCAAGTTTACGTACAGGAATAATAAGAAGTATAGCACATGGCATGTAAATTGACGTGGAAGGAGTTGTTTATTGTTATTTGCGAAGCTGGAATATGGCATGTTTGGACTAACACGAGGTGAGTAAGCTTCAAGTCTTGTCGGTGAATCCGATGCATTTAATAAGCTAAGCTCTTACGTAGAACAAATTTCAATTCTAAGAAATGACATGACAGCAAAATAGATCCCTACTAAACGTACACTGTATTCAACGTCAACTTTCGCTTTTCGTTTTCCTCGAAAGCACAACGTTACTACTTCTCAAGTTTTGCAGCACAATTAAGACTCTCAAGAGAAATACCACGAGAGAAAAAATACAGATCGTCCACAAGCTTATAGCTTGTTTTTATTCTTTGTAGTCATGAAATCGTAATGAATAAAAAAAATAATGAATAAATTTAGAAAGAAGCCCTTCAGCAGTGTAAAAATGCCTATGTTGCTTCAAACTTTATAACTTCAGCTCCAAAAATTAATCGTGAAATATTTTGACCTTATCTTGACACTGCGGCTGAGCAACGCATGGCATAAACAGTAACTTTCTTTGTCACGCCATTAGAATGAAATTTATGGCCTAAAAATTTTATTTACAGTACACCTAAAATCACCTTAAACTTGAGTTTTTGCTTTAATTTCCACTTGTGTCCAGGATTGAATGCAAGTATTGTTTGATTAGTAGTTCATATTTGGTATAGTTATTTGACATTCTCATACTACTTCATATTTGACAGAATTGTGAGTGTTTAGGTGACCTTTTACCAATGAGGACACTTTGTGATGCTTATCATAAGGCATTTGAATCTCATTGGTGTTCAATCCTGGACATATCTGTCAGTTTCAACTCTTGCTCAAGAACATAAAGCTTTGTGTAAGTTTCTAGTGTTGCCAGCTCGTCTTGACTACCTCCATCATAAACCCTACAAATAAAAAAAAAATCCTAAATCATTGTCTTGTACTCAACAAAAAGAGGTCTTCATTCAAAAGATACTATATAATAACTGTATGTGCCTCATTTCTTGCAATGACTGTATTATCTTTGCTGGATCTAACTGAGCTAATTTGGGATGGATATGGTGAAGGTAGTTGTCTGCATACTTCTCAAGGCATCTGCCATTATGCTCTTTACCACCTCAGAGGCAATTCCACCATGTCACACTTTCATCTGTCTTTCTATGAAAACTGGTATGGGGTGGTGGAGCGGGGCTTGATGTCTTAGAAAATACTTGAGTGCTCATGTGCGATGTGCAGTAAGCTGGAGGCCATGTGTACAGCTGTTGATGTTTTGAGCTTTTGGGGCACTTTCTTTGCATGAATTTTATGATAGTCAGGTAGCATGAATGCCATAAAACATTGCAGCTGTTCAGAAATAAGAACATTTTATCAGATCTACAGAAATTTTACCTGAATACCTGTAATCTACCTCCCACAAATTACTGTCAATGATGTAATCTTTGTAATCTTGATTTTTATGTCACCTTTCAAGACTCCTTTTAAAAACTATTAGGCTATAGTGTATTGTGACAGTATTGCAATAACATTTGTTCCCTTAGAAGTCTGTTTTGCTGCAAACTTGTCAGCAAGTGCTTTCCTGAATTTTTAAATAATAAATTGTTCGTGGGTTTGCTAAATAGCTTAACACCTGACCAGCAGAAAGACCATCCAGTGAAAGGCTGCTCATTGATGCATGCAGCTCACTTGTTTTCTGAAAATGACTAAAAAAGATGTTACACATGAAGTGTTAAAGATGTAATATTATTTTAATTATTATTTTAATATCATTGCAATAATACTTATTATCATTATCATTATTGACCAGATAAGTATCCCATTTCTGGTAATCTTTGTTTTGTGGGTGTGGGAATTTGTGATATTGTATATCTTTAATTAGTACCAAACCTTTTTGGGTCGATTTTGTTGAAAAATAATCTTTTTCTACTTGCCTAAAATAAGCAAGAATGTGAAGTAATGCCACTATTCTCCTCTTCTGCAGGTCAGCCTGTTCACTGGTTAGTACACCACAGTCTCCTGTCAAGGCTTTCAGGAGGGTCTCTCAAAGCCCAGGGGAATGTTTCTCAGCATATCTCTGGGATCATAGAGATGGCCCTGTTCATCCTCATAATGTTTATAGAGGGACAGTTGAAGTTTTTTAATTTAGACTTCTAATGCATTTTCTGAAAGAGATTTTCAATAATGTAATATTTAAATCTACTTTGGCATATCTAAGAATCACAAAAATATTTTTGGTTTTTTAGTCAGACCCAAAGAACAAAAAGATTTCTTTTTTTTTGTCAGTGAAACCTTGTATCTCTGAAAGTTGAGTTTGAACTGCAGTCAGCTCCTTTTTCAGTTCCTCACACTTTTCTTTTTCAACCCTGTATTGTTTTTCTGCAATGTTTAATAAAGACAATATTCAGTTGTGGTGGAATTATTGTAATATGGGCTGTAATACATTTCTTATATGTGAAAGTTACCTTTCGTCTTTCAATGACAGGAAATCCAGGTTTCTTATGACAAGATGCTCGACAATAATAGTTATTACTGTAGAATCATTTTGAGCCCGGGCAGTATTTCTTGATTTTCCCTCTTTGTTTGGCAATGTAGTGTTGCAGTCCCCTCGGTATTGTTGTTAATTTTGGACTGTGTGTTTCTGACAAAGTAGACGAAAGTGAAAGAATGACCATCGCAGTTTATTT
>JAHPZR010026730.1:0-10000 GCA_019787425.1 Platygyra sinensis
TAATAATAATCAACGTTATTACTGAGGGTAACACCTAACAGCAAAGCTGACAAACCCGTGGCCCTCATTTCCGGATCGAATTGGAATTTGGGGTGTTGGTTTTTGTGGAGGGAGGAAAACCGGAGAACCCGGAGAAAAAACCCTCGGAGCAGGGACGAGAACCAACAACAAACTCAACCCACATGTGACGCCGGGTCCGGGAATCGAACCCGGGCCACAGCGGTGTGAGGCGAGCGCTCTCACCACTGCGCCATCCCTGCTCCCCACTAGTGCTTCTTCACTAGGTGACAGTAAGAGCAAATTTTCCTTGCTGGACACAGCAGGCAATTCCAGGACAGGTGAGAGAGCTCCATGTAAACCACTCGGGTAGTCCATCGGAGGGCAGGATATGGCTAATCTTGCCCGCTCGCGGAGCTCGTAAAATAATAATTGTATTTACTAAAGATAGCTCGAGTGACTTTATTAACGATCTGTTTACATTTAGGTCCCTGTCTCAACTTTACCTTTTGGAACAATGCTGGTGTGCCCTTCATTCTCTATAGCAGTCTCAAACCGGAAGGTTATTTGGTCACAGGACCAAAGTTGCATCTTCATTACGTCATTCGTGATGGTCAAGTTTTAAGTTTGAAAAGGATTCAGAATCATGATCATGACAGACGACGACGAGGAAATGACGTGGATGTTCTATCTGAGGTAAGCTCGAAAGGTTCCCGGTGCGTTTTTTTTGTTGTGGGGGTTGGTTTTCGCTGTGGTAATTTTAACAGATCTGCCGAAAATACTGATCCTGTTACCTATTGGAACTGCCTTTTGCGTCAACTATGCATGCTTCTCTATCCATAAGATCTATATAGTCCACAACTCACTACAAAATTCAACAAATACCTTCTTTATGACCTCGTTTTTGACGTGGCTGATGAATATAACATGCTAGCTTACAACAAAACGGTTCATTGAAGTGTAGAAAGCACAGATTTCATCTACTGGATTTATCAATAGGTGATCGATCTAGCTTGTCAAGAGAGGATCAATTCATAGACGGGGTAAGAAGCCTCGGTAAATTACTCTACTGTTATTTACTTGAATCACAGGTAATGGATGAATTGAGCGATACTCAGCAGGTTTATCTGGACCGGCCCAAACTAGCAGCCAGACAGCTTGTAACGTTCTGGGCCAAGGATCCAAATGGGAAGCGAGAAATTCTTCTCGATGGAAAGGAACTAGTTTACGCAATTCCTGGCCTTCACTGCTGGCATTATATACAAGTGACCGTCACCTCCAGACCGAAATCTAGTATGTGAAAAATGTAAACCAATGAACTGACACAAATTATCTCTTTAAGGGAGCATCCAATTTTTCAGAACAGGGCCGGACGTTTTGCAATAAATACTGTTTCCCCTGCCCTAATTGCCATTAATTTACTGAAAGAAACCTCTGACACAAAAGATGTCACTACAGCACAGCACTACACTAAAAAAAATCAATCTGCGAAATTGATACGACACTTAGAAGTGGTACACTGAAACTTGTGAAAATGACCTATGGCCCCAGTCAGATGCAGGCAATATCTGCATCGCTAATATTGTTATCCATCTCTCTGTTTCCATTTTAGGCCCTCCAACGACGAAACCGACCACGCAAACAACAACACTGAAACCTTCACCGCCACCACCAGCAACCCTACCACCATCTCCGCCACCAGTCCCTCCTCCGGCCCCACCACCAGCGCCGATCTCGTTACCTCCTCCTCCTCCTCCTCCTCCTCCTCCTCCTCCTCCTACACTTCCCACAAAAATAACTCCTCATATACACATTCATATCCACCCTCATCCTCCACGTTTTACTCCATCTACAAGACCCACTCACGCACCACCACCCCCACCACCGGCGACACCAGAACCGTCTCCTCCTTCAATGAAGCCAACAAAACCACCACCTCCTCCTTCACCCCCTACGCTAACCTCGCCCCCTCCCTCTATCACAACATCGAAGCCTCCTGTTAGTCTTCCGCCATGTACTCCTGGAGTTCCAGGGACACGTTTGTCGACCATTCGCCCATGTTCCCCAACAACACCTCCCACCATTAAACCCCCAACTACCATCCTTCCACCATGCCCACCTTCCCCTAGCCCCTTACCTCCTGGCCCTCCTTCATGTAAGCCTAAACCTAGTCCTCCGCCTGTTCTTCCACCCCCATGCTCTCCACCGGGTAGCCCAAAAAAGCCTGGAGGTCCACCACCTTGCGTGTCACCCCCGTCACCTACAAATACGCCTCCGCCGGTTGTATCGGTTACTTTACCAACGCTTCCACCAATACCAACGCTTACTACGTTCACTGGTTAGTATCATTTTATCAGCTATTGAGATTGTAACTTGTATAATCAATGGAAGTTATAAATTAAAGGTTTCAAATCCTAATACTTTTGCATTGGTTTCAGGGGCGTTGACAATGCAGGGTAAGTTTATTTCTTCCAAAAGTCGCATAAATTCAATTCAAACGCCTAAAATACAAGATCCAATGGTTGTCCTAAATCTCAACATACAGGGTGTATGCCAACCCATGGTGGGACCTCAAAAGGTGCTTGTTGTATGTTCCCGTTCTTCTACCAAGGAAACCCGCAACACCGCTGTACAAGAGCCGAACGAGGCTATCGATGGTGCGCAACAACTGCTAATTATGACGCTGATAAGCAATGGGGATTCTGTTCCAGTTGCTTTTTGTGCTACGGCGGCAATTCGAATGGTAACTGTTGCCATTTTCCATTCATATATGGCGGTAAAATGTACACGACGTGTACAACTCAAGACGAAACCAGGCCCTGGTGCGCCACTACTTACAACTATGACGTGGATAAGCAGTGGGGCTATTGCGGAGGTGATGAAAATGCATTTTTCATCAATAATTTTCTAAAAGGCTTAAATTGCTTTTGAAAAGTTAATACACAGAATGCAAATACGGCGGACCACTCGGTCGGCGCCCGGGACGAGCTACATGAAAGGAAAGCTGGTCAGGCTTGATGCTTTGTTTTGACAATGCTTCCCCAGAAAACTCTGGCTTCGTCGTCGAGGAAAGGAGTTCACGATCGCCGCGGGAACCAAAGTTTGTTCGCTACATTTCAGGATAGCAGCGCTTATGTGGTATCTGCTGGTGTTCTCAACACGATTTGCATGCCCAGTGCCTTCCCCAAGGTAAAGAAAAGCTCCTCTTGAAAGACATCCTCTGTCTCAAAAGAAGAAGCTGTTTATCCTCCACTCGCACGGAATCGCACGAAACCAATACTGCGATGTAATAACCGAACAAATATATTTCAATTTCCCCGCGTTGAAACCAGTGAAAGCATTGAGCCAAATGGCTAAATGCGATCACTTACACATTTTCTTAGATCTCCCAGCCTGAAATGTAACGAAAAACCTTAAACAGTTTCTTCCGTTATCGTAAACTCCTTTCTTTTGTCATTTTGCGACACAAAACGCCAAGGTGGACGAAATAATACGGACCAAATCAAAGCAAGACATTCCTACATGGGAAGCATTGTCAAAACAAAACATTGAAGCCTGACTAGCCTTGCCTTCATGCGACTCGTCCCGGGCGTCGACGGAGTGATCCACCATATTTGCATTTGGTGTCTTGATTATACATACGAAACGTTCCATCTCCAATCAACTGTACTCGCTATCGCTCCCTCAAAGACATAACTAGCAAAGCAGCGCCTTCAAACACAGTATACGTAAGCTTGAGCGATCATGGCGTGGGAAAAGTTAAAGTCGCTCCGTTGCAGAAATTTATTCCATTACCAAAGTAAAAATCAAGTGATTCATGTTGTTACTGTGCATTATCGAGTTGAGATGCATTTAAGAGGTTTGGAGCACTGAAAAGCTGGAGACACTTATGCATGCATGCTTCTTTGATGGTCTCGAACTTTTCATTTGCATTAGAGCTCGATGGTTCACGCTAAAGCATAAATCAAATGTTAACTATCCTTGCATTTCTCATTTCCTTTTATCGGTCAAAAGGTGATGCTCCTGGCTCGGTGCCTCAACCCAACATTGCCTTTGCACCATGTCCCTCTGACTGCGACGGTAAGTGTGTTGACAGGTGTCCTGACTACTGCTGTGTGAAAGGCGCAATGAGCAAAACAAGTGGACAAAGCCAACCTGTCAAAGTACCTCAGCTTCCTCAGGTACCTCAGGTTATAATAGGCCACGTTCGATATATTAATATTCTAACATGACTCCGAGGCTTTCGGGTTAAAATGGTAATTTTTTTAAGTTTCTGTTGCCACTCAATTCCCAAAAGAGACCTGGATACAAAAGAAACAACACCAAATATAAATGTTTGTCCTGAAAGCCTCGGAGCAGTGTTAGAACATTGATATATCGAACGTGGCCTATTGCAATATTACTGAAACCATTAAATGTTTTTATTGTCTGGCATAATGAAACAGAACTCAAAATACGTTTATGATTATGTGTCTACCCCGTACCCAGGCCTCCTCCGTGGAGCGGAGTGCGCTTGGAGATTTTTCCCCCGTTTACTCGCAAAAATTAGAAATGGGCTTTAGACCAGATCTGCGCACATTTCACTCCCGTTTTTGTAGGCAATTAACTAACTGGACGTTCAAAGGTTTGCTAGCCTACTCCAGATCGTCTGGTTCAAAGAACGAACTCTTTCTCTTCATTTACAACAGGTTCAGCGAACATCTAAATTGCAGCAGACTTCTCCGTCATGTCCAGCTCTCTGTGCCAAGGTCTGCGAACCAGACTGTCCTGTCCGCTGTTGTAATGCTCCTCCTCCCTCCCTCTACGTCCCCAGTCCGCCTCCTGCTCCAACGTACTGCCCACAAATCTGCTACAGCATGTGCGTCAGTTCCTGTCCAGCGGAGTGTTGTACAAGTACACGACGAGGAGTTAACCGTGGCACACTGTTATACTCTGTTAGCCTACCGTGTCCGACTAACTGCGATCATAGTTGCAGTGGTAACTGCCCTCTTCAATGCTGCAATGCAGCGATTAAAAGAAACAGACCTATGGCACAACCTTCAATGAAGAGCTTAATTGCTGACAATTACTTGAGGATACCGGGGGAGCGCACGGTTCCTTTTATGGATTTGCATCCACCTTCATCATCGAACATTATGATACGCTCTAACTTACCATGCCCAGAAAAATGTAATAAATTATGCTCGTTGAGGTGTTCCAAAGAATGCTGCAGAAGACAAAGCGGAAAGGGAAGCATTAAACAACCCATCCAGTATAGTTCTCCGCAAGGTAGTCAACATTTCAAATTGTAACATAATACGTTACGCAATAGTCACATGAACTCTACGTTGAGTATGTGTGGAATCCAAATATACACCAGTAAATAAAAATCGTATTGGGTGAACCCTATTCTATATCACGTGACATCTTAGATATAAAGTAAGCTACACTATCATCGCAAGGCTGTTCGCCTCGAAACTTTTCATAACGCTAGGTAGGAAAAGTTGTAGCAACAGCTAATTCATCCACAAGCAGTTAAACCCATTCTCGTACCACACTTTAAACTTTAATTTCAACAAAGCTTCGTTTTTCTTTCAGCTTGTAAAAATGGCGTCGCTACAGTGGGTGGAAATGCTCATGGTGCTTGTTGCAAGTTTCCCTTTATTTATAAGGGAGCGGTTTACTGGAGATGTACAGCTCAAAACGCAGTCAAGAAATGGTGTTCGGTCACTAAAGTGTTTGCACTGGACAGAAGATGGGGCTACTGTCCCTGGTAAGTACTATATAATTATGAAACACTTCTGTAGCAAATGCTCCAAAGTGTGGAAACAAATTACTATCCTTTAGACAGCTTTTGCAAATCATTATTACAAACTAGATTATTGCAAACTTTCCGGAAAATAAATGAACCTAGAATTATCATGAATTCGGAGAACACGCGTATTAGCGGTTTACATCTCACGCCATGACAAGATTCCAATTTCAAAAAGAGATGTTTTCAGTGGTTTACAGTCCTCGGCTACAAACGTTTTATTTTATTTATTCTATTTTCTTTGATCGCCTAGCCCATATTTCTCCTTCACGTTTATCTTCATCGCCTTTATCAAAGCTTGGTAACTAACTCTAACTCTAGTCATTTGTTTTCTTTCTTTACATCCTTTAGAACGCAATGATGTGAAAGTGCTTTTCCATTCCTTGGATTGTCACCACGTTTGAGTGCCAATATGCCGCTGCAGAATAAAAAGGTCGTGGTTAAATGAAACAATTCCTTCCACTGAGGAACGGTAAACGATGAACGTGCGTCTATCGAACGAGATAAAGGGACACTCATGCTCCTTACTAGGAACACTTTTTACAAGACTGCTCATTTTTTTACCTCATAACAACTGGCGGTTTACAGACTATCAGTTGGACATATGCAGCTAACGGTTTTTAGAACCACTTGGATCTTACAGAGCAAAAGTTAGACAAGTCGCTGGCATAATGCAAAGTTTTTTGTCGAAGTTTTCATAAGTTTGCATTTATTCATGAAATAATACATAATAAAACACTCTTTTTCTAGTATCCTTTGTTTCTCTACCATGGCGGGTTTTTTGATACTAACATTGCTCGTACGATTTTTTAAGAACACCATCATGTTTTAGAAATATCGCGACAATAGTGTTAGCGTAAATTTAACAGCAGATAAACATCACGGGAAAACACGGAACATGGAGATTCATGAATTGTATATCTCCATCTTAGAACTGAAGACATAACAAGTGTCTGCGCTTCTTTCAGACTCTTTTCGGATCTCGTCCCTGAGAAAAGTTATAAGAATGTTTTCCTTACGTTATTTTCAGCCGCCTAAACGTCGAAACACTACAACTCAACCTTTTGAAAGCTGCTCTTAAAGAGATTTGTAGTTTCTTGCAAACTTTGCTGCATGATAGCAACCGACCTGGGTCTTGCAATTGCCTTTCATGGCCTGTTGTTTCTCGCTGCATTGAGAATTGTTTGTCCCTTTACTATGCAGCGCCTCGGCTTAAATGCGATACAAAGATCGCCAAACGAGAGCGTAACAAGATTCCAGTGCCAACTCAGGCCTCGACGTATACTTCACAAACATGGCGCTTATTGTTCTGTTCAGGTGTTGCAATGATATCAAACAGGGGCTAACAAACATTCGCCACTATTAATTAAATATTACTTTTAACATCTTTTTAGAACTAATGCAATCACTTTCTTGGCAACCTCAGTCCTAAAAACTTCTGAAGACATTTCAACAAAATTTTTTTCGGGGTAATTTTGAATCGTTCACTTGAGCTTGTTACATTGGATTACGTCATGACGTTTCCAATGGCACCACCAAGTGACTATTGGCGGGTGGTGCATTAGTCTAGCAACTTGGTCCCTTTAAAGGAAGAAACAGGGAAATATTATAAAAGATGTTTATAACAACAATAGAAGCGGACCAAGCATTCCCCGTGAATTTGACTCTCGTGTCATGAACGTGCAATATGAGAATTGTACCTATTTTGGTGTTTGGCTTTTTCATGTGCGAGGGCCATGGGTTCATTTTGGAGGAAAAGAAACAAAGAGGTAGGTCAATGACGGGTTGAAATATTTTGTTTGTCTGAGTCCGTCGCAATGTAAACTTGTGAATTAGACATTAATTCTGGCTTTCATAGCAGTTAAATTGTTTTGATTGACTTTGCTTTATATTAGAATCCACATTTATTGTGATTTTGTTTTAATGTTGTGGGTCACTCAACATCATGTTGAATGCGCCGTTCGCGTCATCACTCGTCGATTGTGAACAAAAAGAAGTAGTGTTAGATAAGTGTCTTGGTGGAGAATCCCGGTTTACTGCAAAATCATCTTTACTCAAAATTTTTAGTCCAAATTACCCTATCACTGTTAAAACTGGTTTAAAACCATGATAATCAGCCATTTCAAAGATGTACTTAAAATTAATAAATATCTGCTGGTAATTTCAAACTGCTCTGAAGGCCTGTCAGATTGAGAACTGGTACCTACGATAATTGAGGGTTTTGATTTGAGAAGGCACTCACAAAATGAAATTATTGCAAAAACACAATCAAAGAGACTCGAAGTTTTCATAAAGCCCCAGTTTTGTTTTAATTGCAAGATGTTTAATAACTATTTGCAACTTTGTAGAGCTTATTTATATACTAGGATTGTTCTAATTCTGAGATGATCGTCTTAAAGTTTCGTTTTCTCAAAGAAATTTACCTTTCGAATTAAGAATAATGTATTTAACCCTAGATATTATACATCAGACTCACTATGAAAAATCTGATTGATCGAGAGCATTCAATCAATTCACAATAGCTTGTGAACTTCACATGATAAATGCAATATCTGCTGCAGATATTGCATTTATCATGTCAAGTTCAACGTCTGCCTGGTTACTAAGCCCCTTGTAGTGTTCTCCTCAGAAACAAAATGGCTGAACGCTTCGCTTCTGTTTCTGAGGATTCGATTTTTGCATGATATTATGAATTATCAAAACCTCGTGTCTGTGTTATCTGCCTCAGCCTTCGGCTTCGGCAGATAATACAGACCTCGGTTTTGATAATTCATGATATCACGCTCAACCTCATCCAATAATTGTTTATTATATGGAGCTTTATCTGTATTGAACACATCTTGGTGGAAACTTATTACACCACCGATCAGCGACTGCAAGTGGTCAGTTGCTATCCTATTAAGTATCTTTCATCTGCCATTGATTCTGATTTTTAAATCCTTACAACAGAAAAGGAAAAACAAACTCCTTACACTACTGAAATAATCGCAAAGCGAGACATCAACGGTAAGTAGTATTCACTTATCTCAACTGTTACCCAGGGCGCTTTTGAAGAAAGCGTTACGTGACGTTTGAATTCATTAAAATCCGCCAGTTTCGTTTAGGAAATAGCTGAGCAAATCATTGTGTCGTTGATGATGTTGACCACCGGTGTGCTTCAAGTGCTCGCTAGAACTAATTTAATAATTACTACGGTAATTTCTACTTGTTTTTGCCCTTGGAGCGTAGAGACACTTCCCTAAATAAGTGATCATTGCCCTTGGTATTCATTTGAAATAATGAATAAGAAACAAAGAGATAAAGACCTGGCTGTTGCTCGAAAGTTCCATTTGCTCAAACCCAGCTGAGATTGTATCCTTTCTTTTAACAACTGACCTCGTCAAGATTGCCCAAATAACGCCAGGTTCTTTTATTTCGTCAAACTTGATTGTGGTTATATTAAGCTACATGTACTAGCAGTTGAGTACAAGGGACAGTTGTTTCAATGCCAAAACGTACCTTTATGATACGCTTCATCGGCATATCAAGCGGGTTTAGTTGAGCAGGCATGGTTCGTATATTTTTGCGCGACGTATTCGAGCCAAAATATCCACGGCGAGACTAAACGAGCCTGATGTGCCGCACAACAGAAAAGGTACGATTAGGTATTTACCGTATGAGTAGGTATTTACCGTACCCACATTCGGTAAAGTGATCATCATATCAAGTGTAACCATATCAGGTCAGTGGCTTGATATAACAGGTAATCAAGACAGCAGACACGTCTTCTGACTGGCTAATTGGGAATTTTGGTGATATATAATATCTCCTGTAATTTTAAATGAACATGGCAGACAGCAGTCAATGTCTACCACGGCCCTTTAAGACAGTTAAAGTTAGAAGCTTCAAAGCCTCGTTGATGGCTCTAGCTTCCAAACGCAAAGATTGAGTTTCATTGATCTTCTGCAATATAGCTTATGCATTATGTCACTGACCGTTGCGTGTTGGCCCTGTGGTGTATCTTTAAATGGATGCATGCAACCTCAGATTGCTGAGATTAATCTGTATGAATCCTTTCTTATTCTCCAGCCGGTAAAATGCAGCGACAACCAGGAGTGATTCTTGAGCGATGGGACAGGGTTGACGGCTATCTAGTAGAAAGACTTTTAAAAGATCCTCGCTTCCCGACGCTTCCAAATTACGCTGGTATAAGAAAAACATTTAGTGAGCCAG
>JAHPZR010026730.1:17500-22500 GCA_019787425.1 Platygyra sinensis
ATAGCAAGTGCTCACGATTCAAGTGTCCTTATGTGAATATAAACATTTTAACAAACAGATTCAATGTTGCCCTAAGCCTGTTCAGGAACAGATTTGAGAAGACCTAAAAATTTAGTAAGACTGAACAAGGCAGATACCTATTTTCTTACAACATTTCAACGTCTTCTACGATTTATTCCTGAATAAATGCATAAAAACGTGCATCGGTAATCATACGGTTTGGAGCTCAATTTGAATTTAATTTGCACAAGTGAGGATTTCAAAAAGCTTTTTGAAAAACTCGCAAAGTGCAAATTAATTCCAAACTGAACGAGAAAAACCGTATGATTACATATTATAAACGTGAAAAAAATCGCTTGGAGGAATCAGAATCGAGCTAATCAGCGCGCGTGTTTTCTTTGGGCTCTGATTATGCATGTTCATTTTCTTCTCGCTACAGTTGTGAGTGCAGCTCTGTACGTCATCTACGCTATTGATGTCCCAGCCAATCAAAACCCCCTGGAAAACCTTTGCTGGCGAATCACTAATGGAAAGCTTGAATTGACTCAAAATTGTCAGGTAAAACCCAACTCATTTGTTTGTTGTATTATCCGCTGATTCATTTTTAACATCAGGGCCCGGTTGTTCGAAAGCCGATTAACGCTAATCCAGGATTAAAACTTAATCAGAGTTCTAATTTTCTCTTGAATAAAAGCGTTTTCACTGTCCATGTTTCCTGTAGTTTGACATTAGTTAAAGCTAAAATTGAAGGACAAAAAATTTAAACAGAAAACTTCACTAAAATGTTACAAAATTGAAACAGAAATAAACGCTAATCCTGGATTAGCTAAATCGTGCTTTGAACAACCTGGCCCAGGGCCGGGTTGTTCAAAGCCCGATTAAGCTAACCCAGGGTTAGCGAGAATTTTGATTTCAATTTTGTAACTTTTTGGTTAGGTGATCTGTTTATATCGTTTGCCCTTGAGTTTTGAGCTGTAGTAATCTTAAACTACACCAAACGTTAGAGGCGAAAAACAATTTTGAACAAGAAAAAATAATGCTTCAGTTAACGTTTAATCCTGGGTTAACGTTAACCGGCTTTCGAACAACCCGGCCCAGAAGCAGGACGCTCTTGGTCTGTTGTCTGATGCTAATTTCATTAGCGTAATACCCTTGCTGGCCGGGTAACTGAATGTAATTTTGTCTTTTTTACCAATTAAAATTTGCGTGGTGGGCTCACTTCCACATATTCTTCTTCTGCCATTATCATGCAATTGCTTCTTGTAGATTCTGTATGTAACCAGTGTGTTCAAAACAACCTTCCTTCCTATCTATTATTGGCTATTATTATACATCAGACTCACTATGAAAAATCTGATTGGTCCAGAGCATTCAATCAATTCACAATAGCTTGTGAACTTGACATGATAAATGCAATATCTGCTACAGATATTGCATTTATCATGTCAAGTTCAACGTCTGCCTGGTTACTAAGCCCCTTGGAGTGTTCTCCTCAGAAACAAAATGGCTGAACGCTTCGCTTGTACTCGCTTCTGTTTCTGTGGATGAATTATATGAAAAATGTATAACAAAACAATTATTGAATTCGGTTTTCGCATGATATCATGAATTATCAAAACCTCGTGTCTGTGTTATCTGCCTCAGCCTTCGGCTTCGGCAGATAACACAGACCTCGGTTTTGATAATTCATGATATCATGCTCAACTCATCCAATAATTGTTTCATGTTTAGTTATGGCCATTGAAACAGTTTGTGTACCTTGGATTAAAATAGGTGGAGACCTTTGTCTCGATGAGACGTTGCACTTCCTTTATAGACCACACGCAACAATGTGATTTGTAAACCAGAGTTGCTATTGTTGTGACTGATATTTTTGTTGTTGTTGTTGTTATAGTTGTTATGGTTTTGCTTTTTTGTTGTTGCTCTAAGCTAAGCTTGTTTTATTTTTCCGGTAATTCTTCTTTAGGTTTTTGCAGTTAAAATTCCAGGATTTATTAAAGGAAGCGTAAACGATCAAACTATGTCGTTTGAATCAGTATGTGCTCCTGGTCATTACATTCGGCAAAAGAACTACGGATTTGTTTTAGGAGAGAAAGGAGACTTAAAGTTTGGTAAGCCCATGACTACCGTTCGTGACAAATCTGGGAAAGTTTAAACCTGCTGGTTTACTTGTAGCTAGGCTTTGGTGACAAGATTTTGATAATTCCATAATATTATATAACAGGTATGTCACTGAAACGCTTAATATTGATATCCTTGACACCGCGGGAGTGATGCTCTAGATCCGTTGCTTCACAAGAAGGAGAAGATAACATACCTCCGTCTGATGATTCCAATACGTCAGTGAGCCCATATTGAGTACTCACTCGAAGTAAAATAAATGGTGTATTTTGGGTGTTCAACCACAAATATCGTCAGAATAACTTTGTCTGGATTACCCAGTCAATGTCACGTAGCTTCGTAAAACACTTTCAAAGAAAAGATCCGTTTTGTTTTTATCTCCAGATTTAGACGCAAGTGTACGCTTTGAAATGGTGATGACCTTGCCAGGAGCATTTCAGTTCCCTCTTATGAGAAAAGGGTGGTACATCTGCAGGAGTAAACATAGAAATTACCACCGAGTGGGGGTGGTAACGGACTACAGCATATCGTCCTATAATTTTCTACAGCGATGCGCGTTTATCTTAAGACCTCTTGGTGCGAAGGAAAATCCACTGATGAACTGCTATGGTACGTTTCAACCGACTAGGCCGCCTGGAACTCGTGAAACACCAATAACTCCTTTAAAAACAATCAAAACAACATCGACCACTCGCCCCACGACACCGCCAACAACACATAGGCCTGAAGGTAAAATGAAGTGCAATAATATTAATTGTGTCATATTAAGTCAAGATTCTCCCAAACAGACCGACTTAGCACGGTTAATAAGATGTTTATTATACGGCAAAACAAGAACAATTTCACTCTTTTAATGTAACTGTTTGTACTAACTGACATTTTGCTCGCGAATTCTCCCAAAGTTTGTTTGCCCACTTTACTTTTTTTTTTCTCATCGGCTTTTTGGCACTTACAGAAATAAATATTGTTAGATGAAAACAGTCAATGATTTTGCATTTTAGTTTGCAACTTTTTCGCTTCAAAATATTACCGGTCTAGATAGCAAAAACTAGACGGCAGTCAATATCCATTTCGTGTATTTGGCACTTCCCAGTCCATATAATAAGATCAATTATTTAAGAGATTGAAAACGTATACTGTGTTTCTATCAAGTGTTAGTATAAATCTACTAGCGTTCTATCACGATTGCCGTTCTCTGATTGGCTACGCTACTCACTAGCTGTTATGTACCCTTGTTAGACTTGTTAACGTTTTCGAAGAGACTATGAACAGGATTTAAGGCTACAGTATACCTTCAGATTGACAATTTTGTTTGAATCTGGATTTTGGGTCAAAGTATTGGTCAAGGTGTGATCTTTAATTTTTAAAAAAATACTGAAAAAGATTAAATTGTGGCGAAGAAATCGCGGTTTCACGTTTACGCCGGAAGTAAAAGTTTACCCCTTGATTGACAGCCCTATGAAGTTATGCAATGAACCGAGACGACTTTCGCTACTCAGTTGATCAGCCACCATGCAAGCATCTTCCTTGGTGTAATTATTTTAGGTATGAATAAGCCTACACCATGGGAATGTCCGTGGATCAGTTTGAAGAAGCGAAAGAAGCGAACCAAAAATGAGAATACGGCAATGAGCGAACAAGCGAAAGTTGGCGGAAAGTTGAAGCTACGGCTGTGGGATCAAGCCTGCAAAAGATCGAGTCGAGAGTTGACAAAGGCGCTGTAATGATAGTACATGTTCTTTCTGGCTGGCTTGCCTTTTCTTATCCAATCCGACGTGCTTTTCTCCAACATATCAGCTAAAGAGTTTCCGTCGAATCTGTCATATAAATAAAATACACAAAAGTGTTCTTGCCATTTCGCATGAAGGAATGGCGCGGCGCGATTGCTGTGTGGATGTTTGTTCATCCTACGAATACGGCAGTGCTATGGATATTGGACTTGAAAGGCTTTCTTATCAATCAAAACTTTTTTCTATCGACATCAGAATATCACCATTATTATCAAGGGTCATGTAAAACATGCCTGTACATGCATGTATGTACATGTATGTATGCATTTATTTTTTTTTTTATTTTACTTTTCTCGGCATATTAGCTTGTATTTGCAAGGGGCCTAATCAGCCTCATCAACCCGAGTTGAAATAAAGTTACTTACTTACTTATTTCTGAAATCGCCATAATAATTCTCTCTCTAAAGTTTATCAGTTCATTTGAAACTGTCGCGTTTTCTTTTACTAACTTGTTTTTCCCGCCTACCCGCTTTAGTTTGCTTTCTAGCGGTCGTTCCCTTTGTTGCCTTCCCCATTTTGCTCCAACAGCTTCAAGAAAAAAAAAAGAGCAGCCAAAAAATTTCTCTTTGCTTTGAGCGCAATGCGAAACACTAAGGGTGGATTGAAGATTACGCGCGTAAATTTCACCAGGAGGCGAACGGAAGTAAACTTTCCAAGCCCTGATTGGCTCAGTTATCTGAAAACCCAGTTGACTGTGTTTGTGAGAGGAGTTTGTTTGCGAAGCAGGAAAATTTTTTCAGCGCTGTTTTCTCGAAAAATTTTTTTCACCAGAAGGGGACACTTTAAAGAGCTAAAAGTCAAAGGGAATTTGTTCGATTGCTCTCAAATTTGGACAGTAGCCAGTTTTACATATAAACAACAAAAATTTGTCTGCGAATTTTTTATTTCTAAATACTTTTTTTTTCAAGAGCGATTTTTGTACGATCACTCCATATTTTTTTTAATCCTATCTCAAAATGTTCTGTAACTTTTCACTGAAATTGAACATGGCAATTTGCAGACACCGTTTTTTCAGCGCTTTGGGCCCGGAAACGGAGGAACACATTAAATAAGCGAAAAACAAAATTCGCTTTGACATGTAATGTTCAA
>JAHPZR010026731.1:0-5000 GCA_019787425.1 Platygyra sinensis
AAAGAACAAACTGCAGTACTTGACAAGTTACAATGAGCTTCTTTACACAGATGAAGGGCTCTGCCCGAAACGTTTGTACATTTTTTAATGTTCATTGACACTTTTAAGAGAGTTTTTCATTAACTTTTTAGAGCTCAGAGAGTTTGTAAAACGCTGAGTTCAAGATTAATGGATTGCGATATAAACGTCTTTGAAAAGCACTTGTTCATTTTCTCGGTCTTGAATATTTAACAGAGGTTGTTTTGTGTTGTCTATTACGGTTCATAGACCAAATAGAAATCAATTTAATTCGCAATCGTTGTTTTTTATAATGACTGAGATGTATATTTCGTAGTTGTTGGAGCTTTCGTTGTCAATAAATGTATTTTTTATTCATTTCAAATCTCTGTGTATTATTTTTTTTATTCGCTATTAACAAGTAATAATCAAGAAACAACGTGTCGTTTGAAAAATATTTATTGTCGCGTGTTGACAACTTAAGCGCTCCGAAGCTGCTATTGTTGTCATTTCAATGAGTAGAGCTGTCCCATGGGTTTCTCTGTTGAGTTTGTCAGTATGCAAATCTAGGGTTAAAAGTGGGAGTTCAGTGCGTGACTAACGGAGCGGAAAACTCGAGCACGTTAGCTAAGAATTTAATTCTCTCTCGTCAGCAAAGCTGAGAATAAAAGCATGATAGATTCTACCTAAACCAATCGGGGTTAAAAGAGTCCGATTTTCGAAAATCGGAGAAACGTTTTCAAAAGAAAGCTAGAGAACCTTATTACGCTTTCAAAACATTTGTGGTTGTCAGCGTTTCCGAATCACGGACAGTTAAACAAGCGCTCAAAGCAGTTTAAAAAACATGGCCGCTAGTGAAAAAAAAACCATCTTCATGATAAACGTTTCGAATAAACTGAAAGTCTCGGAGATAGACTTTCGCAGCAAAGCGATTACAAGAACGATAGCGCTTTCGTTAAAATTCGCGCTTATAATTTTAACACATAAGAGATTTTTTCCAATCAGGGTTCATTATTAGCGGGCAAGCCCAGGCAAGCTTATTGTTTGTATTGTACTAGAGTGACGCTTATTAGTAAACCTATACCGAATTAGTATGCAGGAAATCCACATTAGTATGGAGGAAGTCAAAATTATTATGCAGGAAGGCATTTTACCTAGACAGTTTTTGAATAGTAATGATTTACATAGACATACCTAGACTTAACTAGACACCAACGCGGATTAAAATGACCCTCTATACACTACTGTGGTCCCTGCGACTGGGGAACGTCCCCGAAGCAAATCCCTGCGACAAGTCCCTGCGGCTAGTCCCTGCGACTAGTCCCCCTAGTGTGTGCCGACCTTAAAGCTTTAAAGGTTGAAGGACCAAAAACAAGCACTGTGGACAGCCAAAGTGTCTCGTCACGCATTTTCCAGATCTTACGAAAACAGCTAGGAAGTTTGAACAGCAAGATTATCAACGGGAAGACTGCCCAACTAGAACAGAAAAGGGTAATTAACTCCCTTACCCTTCATATTCTCTTGGACTATTGTTCATTGCACAGCACCCAGTAGCTATATAGGCATTTGCAATGTAATATTACTAATCTTACCTTTTCCTTCAGGGTAGTTTCCCAATCTAGTTATTGTGGAACGTTTCATCATCGTTTTCTCCAAGGCAAAGGGAAGGCTGTTTGCCTGTAAAGATTAAGAAAAGTACTTAGTGACTATCGTGTGCCTTGACTCAGGTTTCAAACTGACTTAACAATGAGAAAGAGGTGAGTAGAAAGTACGCGCTGGGGAATGGACTATTTGAATTGAACGCGTCGTATCCTTTGCATGCGGTAGTCAAAACCGACCTGTCCTCCAGAAGCGATAATAGTCTTTTTCTCAAGGGAACAAGCAAAAATAAAGAAACCGTTTGCAATTTTGCAAGGACGTACAAGACTTTTCTACGTTGCAGGATTTACAGGTGAAATGCTTTCATATGGTGATGTTGTGTCGTGGCATTGAGTTTATACCAACATAGCATTGTCAAAGTATTCTGCAGATGCACTCGGCTATGACGGCTATCACAGCTATTTAATCACACGACTCGATATATTAAAATAATCAATCCATTATTGCATCCTTGAAACGGCTAGCAGGTTCAATAATCAAATAATCAATTCATTATTGCATTCTTGAACGACTGGCGGGTTCAATATTCAAATGATCAGTTCATTGATGTAATCTTGAAGGGTACGCTTCATTTAGTTTGACTGTAATACTAATACTAATACCAATACCAATACCGATACCGATACCGATACCGATACCGATACCGATACCGATACCGATACCGATACCGATACCGATACCGATACCGATACCGATACCGATACCGATACCGATACCGATACCGATACTGATACTGATCAGTACTGCTACCGATACTGATACTGATACTGATACTGATAATGATGATGATGGTGATGATAATAATAATATCAATGATAAAAAGATAAAAAACTTTTACCTCAAATGTCACTTATAGTAAAACAGAACTGCGGAAAAAAAATCCAACTGAATAACAAGTGAACCCTCACGTGCGTGATTGATGATAATGAATTCATAGTACGGGATGTTTTAACTGTAGGTCATGAACTGTATTGATGCCAAATTAAATATGTATAAATGCGTGTTCATGAGCAGTTATTGGTAAAAGAATTTATTTCTTTAACGAGTTCTCAGCTCGCGGAAATTGGGGAGGGGTGGTCTTAATTTCTCATTTATTTTGTCCAAGATTGTACGTAAGGGTTCAACGTGACAGGACAATGGTGTATGTAATTAATTACAGGTTAACGCACTCAGCGAGTGAATTAACGGATTTACCTGCACGAGTTCACTAACAATGAACGAGAAATTTCAATACCGCACAAGGCCGCCGAGTGCGGTATTGAAAATTTCGAGTTCATTGTTAGTGAACGAGTGCAGGTAAATCCCGATAATTCACGAGCAATGAGTGCGTTAACATTTTATTATTCAAATTGAATACACTGCAAACAAAAATCGCTCAAACTTTGAGTCAGCCGAGACGCCATGGTGTAATGACAGTGGTGTATAGAATTTACACCACGCTATTACACCACGATAATGACGTCAAGGAGGTTGTTTCGTCACAACCCAGTGTCACGTGGCACAAATCAACCAACCAGAGAATCGGAATTTGTACAGTGTATGAAAGTTGAATAATAAGAGCGGATTATTCAACACTTTTTGTGATATAAGGCAGTGGTCTCTGATGCAGTGACGCGCCCGTCACAGCTTAAGAGAGGAATCTAAAATAAGGTATTACAAGTTGCGTATTTTTGGCAATACGGGCTAATAAAAGGGCCGGTTTTTCTAACGTCAACTTTCCAAAACACGCCAGCGAATAATAAGGAATCATATCAGCGCTCGAGAACCCATAATCAACATGGCATCGAGAAGAAGAATACCGGAGGAGACAAAAGCTTCAATCCAAGCTCTAAAGGCTACCACAAATCTCACATTAACTGAGATCGCTGAATGTTGTAAGGTTTCGACTGCAAGTGTCCAACGCATAATAACCGCCAAAAAGACAAAGCGCCTGGGAAAAATAGACATTTGTGCCGGTAGAAAGAGAAAGCTTACTCCTGATCATGAGGCATTGGTTCTTGGAAAGCATTGCAGAATTAAGAGAGCGAGAGGGCTCATTTACTTCGCGGCGTCTGATGGACAGGACAGGAATTCGCCATGTGAGTGATCAAACTGTCCGACGCCTGTTGAACAGAAATAGACTGTTCACAGTCCCTTATTTTTCCGTGCGATCCAGATGTGGATAAAAAATGCCCGTGGGTAGGGGTGGTGGAAGGCACGGCGGTCGGAAAAAATAGGGAGACTGTAACAGCTTCCCTCTGTCTCGTGTTCAAGGGGCGAGGCCGACATTTTGGCACCTCCGCTGATCAAATCAATTAACAATCTGTCAAATCAAGGAAATATGATATCGATTACGTGTTGCTGTACAGTTGTGAATTTTCGAGAAATTTTAATTAAGGGTCTTCAAGTTAGCATTGCTCACGAAATCGATTCATTGCAGTTACTAAGTTAAGACAAATTAATGCGGGAGGAAAAAACTCTTCTCTGACTGCAAAAAAAAGCGACAAAGCCCGTAAGTTCAGATGCGTGCCGTGTTTGTGGCGTTAATTTCAAAATTACGGCGGAAAGAACAAGTACATTTCGACCGGAAATCTATTTAAGATCTCTGAATGGGCTGGAGTTGACAAAATTCGCCTAGCAATTCTTTTGAAAATATATCGCGGTGTTGAAATGGATCCACAAGATGGAAAATCTTCCCGTGAATGAGAAAAAGGCCTCTTTTTTGCTCGCGCTTTAACACCAATCCTCCCCTGAAGACTAGAAACAGACAGACGATCAAAATCAAAACAGTCTCCAGAAAACATTCTTCTGAAATCGATGTTATTTTGGCCTGAGCCGCCGCCACTTCCTGTCACTCAAGTTGTCATCGCTATGCCGCGCTCTGATGAACTCTATTGTCCCTTGACCAATCAGGCGTTGCCGTTGCTGGAGCAACTAACTCCGTGAACGCGAGACAGAGTGAAGCTGTTACAGTCTCCCTATTTTTTCCGCCACCTCACCCCACGCTATTAGCCCCACCACCCTTACCCAAGGGCATTTTGTACTCTCCCCAGTTTCGCTCGCATCAAGAGACCACGATGGCGGCCCGTCGAACTGAACGATCAACATCTACGATCTCACGGAAAAATAGGGGACTGTGAACAGTCTAGAACAGAAAGGGCTACTTCTTCCTGCAGGCTCGTAAAAAGGGACTGATGACGTGAAACGGACAAGGCGAAAGAGTAGGAATTTACTTGAGGTCGACAACTTCTTTCGCCAAAATATTATTATGGAACTCAGTGTTACTTATTCCATGTAAATACACTATGTGTATCCGTTAATTCAGCAAAAACTTCATAAGACCCCTGATTAAACACTGTATTTCA
>JAHPZR010026731.1:7500-23350 GCA_019787425.1 Platygyra sinensis
CCAGTTTTTCCGTTGTTTTGTCCGGGGCGGGAAAAAACAGGCTCATATTTTTTCTTAATTAGTTCCCGTAAAAATTCGAAGGACTGGACGACTGCTTATTTCGAGCAATTCAAAAAGTTTGGGGATGAAAACAAATCCGCCCCAGCCCGGTGAAAGTCAGCATAACTTTACTTCTCGGGCTGAAAAAAAATTACAACTCCCCTCAAACTAGTGAAGAGTATTAGCATAAGTTACAGTCATCAACTCACTTGCACTCCGGCAAGATCTTGTTTAATTTCTCCTCCAGATGTTACAACCCGTCCTCTTTTTCAGCTGTACTTTTCTATGTGTTCTCTCGATAAAACCATTCCACTATCACTTGTGTCTCCGATTACATGTTTTCGAATCTCGTGATCCACTGGAAGCTGTCAAGTTGTGAAATGTCACGCTGTCACGCTGTCACGACACTCCATTTACCTCGCTTGCAGCAGCTACAGTACCAAAAATGCTGATAATTGACAAGGCCATGCTTGATTGAGAGAATTAAAAAAAGAGAGGAAACTCTCCATGACCTCACTTGCCACGCTACAGTGCATCGACACATGAAGACCGCGGATGTTGCCATTATGACAATTAATGCAAAGATTCCTGAAAACTGCGGTCCGGTTTCTTCCGACCAGAATATTCGGGATAAGGATATAAAACCAGGGTAACAGTCCGATTAGCTCCGCTTGGTTAGCCCGATTTCATCGGACATCTTCTTCCGGTGGTCGGAAGCCCGCATGTAATAAATACCATATCTCAGGGCATTAGCCCAGTTTTTGGATTTTTGGCGGGGAATCTTTCGGGGCTCACAGAATAGCCTTCCCATCTTTCCAAGTAGGGTGTAATTTGTTCATTGCTCGTTTCCTACATATTAGCGAATACTTTGAGGGGACTCCCTGCACATAAACTTTCGCTTGTGGTCCTAAGCACCGAGATTCCTTGGTATCAAGTGGAGAGGCCGGAAAGAAAAAATTGCCGGGTTTCCAGAGGGTGTGACATCTCACCGCTCAAGAACATCACACGGGTTGATCGCACTATCAGTAAGAAGCTGTCGGAGGAAATATTCAGCAGGACAGGATCACTACATACCAGTCGGGCTCAGGTATCCATCTTTGTTACCGTTTATTTGGTCGAAATATCAGGCTAACTATTTGAAAATGCTGACAACGCTACTACTATTTTTGTTCATTCTTCAAGCAGTCTGTCGTCCCCGGCAGTGCCGCGAAAAGCGGAACACAAGCCAGTGTCCACTGAGCAACAAATGTCATCCATTATACATTGTTTGTTAACACTTCAGCTGCCCTGTGAGATACTCTTCCTTGTTCAGTGTGCAAAAAGGTGACGACGAAGAAATGATGAAGTCTTAAAGACCGGCGGATTTAGCGTTAAAGGTTGGATTTCCAACACAGATGCTGACCAGAAGGAGTCAAACTTGACACTGAGAAGGGGAATAAGCGTGTGTGAAGGAGAAGTGGAAAAGGTCACTTGGGAACCACCTGGGAATTGCAAGACAGACAAGTTCCACTTCGAAGTCAGAGCAGTCTGCTGAAGGTAATCGAAAACCCATACACCATGCACTGCGCTGAAAATGACGAAGAGGATGATCCTTAGTCAAGTTGCTCAGATCTATGATCCGCATCGGTCTGCGCTGCTGCATTCATAGTCAAAGCAAAGATAGGTGTACAGCAACTATGGCAGCTTGGAGTAGAATGGGACGAAGATTTACCGCCCGCGATTCAGCGAAAGTGGATTTCCCTGTTTCAAGAGATGAAAGAATTGGAAAAGGTGTCCTTCGAGAGGTGTTTACTTGCCGCCAATGGTCAGGAGGCACCAGCACTATGCGTTTTTGCTGATGCATCGCAAGAGGCATTCGGAACGTGTGCGTACGTGCGCCAGAAAAGAAGCGATGATGTGTATAACGTTAAGTTCATCGCAGCAAAGTCAAGAGTGGCCCCCCTAAGACAGCTCACCATACCTCGCCTAGAATTACAGGCAGCCGTCCTCGCAAGCCGCCTGGCAAAAAGTATTCAAGAAGAGTCCGAATTCAATTCGGGAACGTGTACTTCTTCACCGACAGCACAATTACCCTGGCCTGGATACAAAGTCCATCTCGTAACTTCAAACCCTTTGTATCATCAAGAATAGGAGAAATCCAAAGTGACACCGACCCAAGCCAGTGGAGACACATACCGGGTGAAGACAATGTAGCTGACGACCTGTCTCGAGGAATCACTGTAAAGAGCTTAGCGGAAGGTGGATGAAAGGCCCGGAATTCCTACGTCTCCCACAGGAGCAGTGGCCAAACGGAACGCCTCCACCGCCTAAAGATGAAGACATGGAGCGTCGTCAGACGAAGTTGGCTGTCTCCGTCGCAACTGTGAAGGCAGAAGACGCAATAGATCCCTCCACATTCTCCAACTGGCGAAGATTGATTCGAGTAACGGCGCGAATACGTAGACTGGCAGAGAAAATTCGGTTAAGAAGAAACAGGCAAGAAGGAAAGGAAGGGCCTTTATCTCCCGAAGAGCTGCATAGGGCGGAGATTTTCTGGATAAAGCAAGCGCAGAAAACCCTACATAGTCGGATGGAGAAAGGTGAATTCAAGTCTCTCAGTCCCTTTAAAGATGACAAAGGAATAATTCGGGTCGGAGGCAGACTCGATAAAGCCATAGTCTCATACGAAGAAAAACATCCAGCGCTGCTTCCCAGCGAACACAAAATATCACTGCTGATAACAGAGCACATGCACCGCCTGGGGCACACTGGGGTAGCCACCACTACCGCAAAAACAAGAAGGAAGTATTGGATACTGAGAGGAAACAAGCTCAGCAAGTCTGTCAAGTTCAAGTGCGTGTACTGTAAAGAGATGGCACACAAGGCTGAGACGCAGCTAATGGCAGATCTCCCCTCACTCCGTTTAGCACCACAGACGCCTCCGTTCTATTACACCGCCCTCGACTACTTTGGGCCATTCAAGGTAAAGGTAGGGCGAAACAAGACGGCAAAGCATTACGGCGTTCTCTTTACATGTCTCAATACGCGAGCGGTTCACTTGGAAATGGCCGTCGATTGTACTACCATGGAGCTGATGCAGGTTCTACGTAGATTCTTTTCCATTCGGGGATTTCCTGCGATAATACTGAGCGATAATGGGTCTCAGATGACTGGTGCAGCAAAAGAGCTACGCGACATGGTGAGCAACCTGAAAGGTGATCAGCTGCAAGAATTCTGCTCTGAGAGAAGCATCCAGTGGGTGTTTACTACTCCTGCTGCCCCACACCAAAATGGATGCGCTGAGGCTCTTGTTAAGAGCTGCAAAGGATCGCTGAAAAGGGCTATCGGCGAACAGGTCTTGACACCATTCGAGCTATACACCTGCTTGTTGGAGGTCGCGAACCTCGTAAATCAACGCCCTATCGGTCGTGTTCCCAGCGACCCCGACGACGGCGCCTATCTTTGCCTCAACGACATATTGTTAGGGAGAGCCACACCAGAGGTACCACAAGGGCCGTTCAATGACACCAAGAATCCTCGACACCGATTTCAGTTTGTTCAAAGGATAGTGGAATCTTTCTGGAGAAGATGGAACAGGGATGTATTCCCCGCGCTTGTACCAAGAAAGAAGTGGCAAGTAGAGAAACGTGATGTACGAATCGACGATATGGTAATCGTGGCCGACAGTAATGCCATACGGGGAAAGTGGACCATTGGCAGGATAATTGAAGTGTACCCTGGGTCCGACGGACGAGTACGTAACGTAAAGGTCAAGACACCGACAGGACAGCACAGCCGACCAGTAACCAAGATCGCTGTAATCCACCCTGCTGAAGGCTACAACTGAACGCTTGAACGTTTTAGGATAAGGACTACGCCTTATCGGAGCGGAGAATGTTCCGTTAAGTTAATTAATAATTAAGAACCCTGCAGTGCAGAGTGTAGGATTCGTAACATTGATTGACCTTGATTTCGATCTTTGATCTTTGAGCTCCGATTTCACTAAGAGTTCAGTTCACAACAGTTCCTTTCAAGGCTAAGACATGGTTCAATCGCTCACCTGAACAAGCTAACCAGTTAAAAGAAACATTTGCTAACCTGTACGTGACGACCCGCCACAGAAGTAAGTGAACTTTGTACGAACGAAATCAATTCTTCTTTCAGAGATAACTTTGTAAACGATTTTAGGTTCAAGTGACTCAACAATAGTCGTTTATCTACTGTTTCAGATCGAATAATTGTCTACGAATAAAACATCAATAATTATACGATTTGTGGCAGTCATTAATCACCAACGGCGAGATTCATCGCGCAACAGTTATGATTAACATCATCATCATCATCATCATCATCATCACTTGTTTCGTTTTTCTTTGATTTCACACTCAATATTGTTTCTTACAGTTACAACAAGAAACATCACGTCTCGTTGCACGTTCTGATGTACCATCCACTTCCGGAGATTTCTGTGCAGAACTGCCACCGGGTGCCTGGTACTGTCTGTCACTAGCTGACATAGTGAGGCTGACGCCTGTTGCGAGGGAAGGAGGAAGGAGGGCAATGCCAGCTGACTGGGATGATGTTGTCTTGAAATACGTCAAAAAGACCAATCCATATTGCGTGTTTAGCTGTGATCAAAACTGCGTTAAAAAAGTGAATTCGAGGAAAAAGAACACGCCATTTTTTCGTGGAACTCTGAAATGTACCTTTCCCCGGTTGTTCAGTGTTTGTTGTTGTGAAAATTTGGAAAGAGAACTATGACCAACTGGAAATCAGCTTCTCTGGAAAATTAAGACATAGCGGGGGTATCGATAACGGAAGGCGAATTAAAGGGGCAGCACGCGACCAGATAAAAAGGGCCCTAGATGGTTCCGATCCGAGTAGGGTGCACCACCGCTTGTTATTAAATCTTCCAGAGAAGGTATACGCCTCAGGTAATAGGGATGGTATAGGTAGCCACAAAGTGCTTCAGAAGATATCCTCTGAGAGGAACCTCCAGGGACGGCCTTTAGTAGACACAATTCAGAGCCTAGCACATTTGAGAGCCCGTTTCGTCAAGGAAGACCAAGAAATGTACCCTGAGCACGTTAAGAAGGAGTCTGGTCCCCACCTTTTCGGATACATACAATCGGTATCTCTCTACCCAACCATTGTCACGATGTGGACGGAAGCCGACCTGTGCCTATACTTCGATATGGCTGGTGACGGCACTGTCTTTTTCGACGCGACAGGCAAAATTGCCCGCAAGGTTTTTAACGACACAGGGCCCATCCTGTACTATTCTTTGGTTGTGTCTCATCCCACGCCTGGGAAAGCGCCTATAGCCGTTGCCAAAATGTTTTCTAGCAGCCATGCAGTCCCAACGCTCACCAACTTCTTAATGAACTTTCGTCGTGATGTTACGAAACTTCATCGTGGACGCCCCGCCAATCCAGCTCACCTGGAAATCGACTTGAGTTGGGCAAGCCTCCATAGTTGCCTCCGAGGTCTTTTCGATGAAAATCTGGAACAGTATTTTGATCGGAGCTGGAGGATTGTTAATTTTGAGACGAAGGGAAATGATCTTGAGAAAGGAATAATTCGTCATTTAATGCATACCGTTTTCAGGAAACTGACTCGTATGTAAGTACAATTGCAAATTACCTTGCATCACATAAAATATCGTATCTTGGTCATGTTCTCCTGTCTAAAGGAAAAAGTCTCAATCACTAAGAAATCTCATTGACTAGATCCTCTCTCCACTAGGCCATTCCATTCGCATCAGTTCCCCTATCGAAATTGAGCGATTTACACTGCCACCACCCTAGTCAGTTCTTAGAAGGTTGTAAAATGGCTACTGGCCAAAAAACAAAAGATATTTCCCCAGAATTTCAATTGCATGCTATATAAAATTCGGAAACACGCATTCTTGTTCAAAGAGTACCTTAAACGGTGCTCGATTGGTAGTTCTAACTAAGCATGCTTGAATGTATTCTCTCATTCAAATTTCAGGAATATCGCTAAACACGTCACAGAATTCGTATTACACGGAATCGGCGTACTTCTAAACTGCGTAGACCTAACAAGGCTGCTTTCACTGTCAAGTGCTCTTGCGGTTTGTCTTAAGGCGACAACTGAAACCATTGCATTTGTCAGAGAAAAAGATGAGCTGTTGGCCGCGATCGATCGCTGTACACCTTCGCCGTCTGCACCGAATGATCTATATTCGGCAAATGAACAAGATCAAGACGAAGACGCCATTGAGATTGGACCTCAAAGTCGCAAAATAAGAGACATCTCTCCTTTCTCCAGGGCCTTGAGAAGGCGGGTTGCTGAAAAGATGCGTGAAGTTGAGGATGCGACGAGTGATTCTACGAATATTCTGTGCAGCCCTAAAGTTTTAGAGTACCTCGAAGTATACATTTTTCCCTTGGCGGTATTGTGGTCCGGTCTTCTTTTAGGTGAAGTACATGAAATAATGTATGTCAACAAAGTTTCAATCAAGGATTGAATGTTCGTTAACTATCCTCCACGTACATTTGTGGATAGAAAAGCAATATAATGTTTTTTTGGTACTTTACACGACTAATTTATAAGGAAATAGTAAATCGATCCATAGCACTAACCAGTTACGCCCGTGGCCTTTTCAGTTAATATCTGTAAATAAATATGGTCCATCATTATCATACTCTTGTACAACCCATCATTTAATATTTTGCTGTTGTCTTAATAGGTGATCTCGGTCGATTCTCCTTAAAATCCAGCACAGTTAAAGTAGGTTAAGTTCCCAAAGTGAATTTTTAACCACTTTACAAATGTCTGATGAAATTCTTTGCGCTTTCAACTTAGGAAAACGACAAGACTCGATCAACCGCCGGACTGATTGAGTTGTGGCAAAAGATTGTGAAGGTTCATGACATTGAGGGAACCAAGCCCATGGATATAGCTTGTTGTATCATTCAAATGCGACAGAATAAGCTTGGTCGGTTAAGAAAGTATCACGATGATGGCCTCGTCAGCCGGAAAAAGTTTCAGAAAGTTCAGGTAAAGATCTAGTTCGGGACTGGATGGGTGATTGATGTGTTTTTCGCGAGAGTTTGCAATTTCTACTGTTTGTATTTGGGCGCCACCACATTTTCTTATTACATCTTCCCTGATGTGATGCGTCACTTAGAAAATCTATTCCAGGCAAAGCCAAAACCAAGAAAGGACTTTGTACCACTTATGGCATGTATGGATACATTTTTGAAATACGACTTGCCGGAATATATCCCGGACCAGTGTTATTATGTAAGTACTGTTCTCGTTTTTGAAACTGTGACGAAAATTATTATGGACTTGGAAAAATGTTCCTACGAGATGGCGACAGGGATCGGTTCTGGGGATAAATGTTCCAACTAAGACACCCTATGGTATTGAATGGGATTCTCTCGTAAAAGAAATGAAGCATAGAAGGGAGCTTGCCAGAGCTCAGAGAAGAAGCCATCGTAAACAGGCGACACCCAGGAGGCTGCTACGATCCAAAGAAAAACGCTAAATTAATTTCCCCATGTAATTATATAGCTTGAATTTAATACCACTTAACGCCCGCTCCATGTTTGTAAACAGAACTTACTCTGGCTAGACGTTTCCTGTCCATTAAATAACAATAATAATTATAAAAATACACCGCTAGGACCGCTGACCAACGGAATTAGGCGTATGCTATAGAAAGCCCGTTGAGATGGGTTAAGAAGCCATTAAGATGGACTAAGAAGGTAAGCTTTAAATGATACCAGGTTAGTGTTAATTGAAAAGTCACGTGACAAGGTATTTCACTTCCGGAAAAAGCAATATAAGGGTGTATCTTTTTTAAACACCATATTCAAGGGAAACTAATTTTTCGATAGTAATTGCATTGAGATGGGTGTAGAAGCCACCGAGGTAGACTAAGAAGACGGTAGGCATTAAAATGATGTCAAGTTGATGTGAATAAAGAGTCACGTGACCAGTTATTCACTTCCCGAAAAGTGCGTTTGTTATTGAAAAAACGATGTCCAAAGGAAATTTCTCGATAGTAATTTGCGTTGAAATGAGTGTAGAAGCCATTGAGATGGACTAAGAAGACAGTGAGCTTCAAACTAATATCAGGTTGGTGCCAATTGAAAAGTCACAGGAACAAGCCAGTTTAAGTGTGTATTTTATTCAAACACCATGTTTAAAGGGGGATTTTCGATAGTAATTGCGTTGAGATGGGTGTAGAAGCCGTTGAGATGGACCAAGAAGAAGGTAAGCTTTGAAATGCTACCAAGTTGATGTGAACTGAAAAGTCATGTGGCTAGATATTTACTTCCGTAAACGCCGATATATGTGCGTTTGATTGAAATTAAGAAAACATGTTCAAGGGTCATTTTTCAATAGCAATTGCGTTGAGATGGGTGTAAAAGCCATTGAGATGGACTAAGAAGAGGGTAGGCTTAAAAATAATATGAAGTTGGTGTCAATTGAAAGGTCACGTGACTAGTTCTTCCGGAAAAGGCAATGTAAGTGTGTATGTTTTTTAAATGCCATGTTTAAGAAAGATTTTTCGATGGTAATTACGTTGAGATGGGTGAAAAAGCCATTGAGATGGACTGAGAAGACGGTAAGCTTCAAAATAATATCAAGTTGGTTTCAATTGAAAGTTCACGTGACGAATTGTTCACTTCCGGAAAGGGCAATGTAAGTGTGTATGTTATTTAAACTCCATGTTTAAGGGAAAGTTTTCGATGGTAATTGCGTTGAGATGGGTGTAGAAGCCATTGAGATGGACTAAGAAGAGGGTAAGCTTAAAAATAATATGAAGTTGTGTCAATTGAAAGGTCACGTGACTAGTTCTTCCGGAAAAGGCAATGTAAGTGTGTATGTTTTTTAAATGCCATGTTTAAGAAAGATTTTTCGATGGTAATTACGTTGAGATGGGTGAAGAAGCCATTGAGATGGACTGAGAAGACGGTAAGCTTCAAAATAATATCAAGTTGGTTTCAATTGAAAGTTCACGTGACGAATTGTTCACTTCCGGAAAGGGCAATGTAAGTGTGTATGTTATTTAAACGCCATGTTTAAGGGAAAGTTTTCGATGGTAATTGCATTGAGATGGGTGTAGAAGCCATTGAGATGGTCTAAGAAGACGGTAGGCTTTAAAATGATACCAAGTTGATGTGAATTGAAAAGTCACGTGATCAGTTATTCACTTCCGGAAAAACCGATATATGAGCGTTTGAAAAAAAACGATGTTCAAGGGTCATTTTTCGATAGTAATTGCGTTGAGATCAATGTAAAAGCCATTGAGATGGACTAAGAAGACAGTGAGCTTCAATCTAATATCAGGTTGGTGCCAATTGAAAAGTCACAGGACGGGTTATTCACTTCCGGAAAAGCCATTATAGGTGTGTATATTATTTAAACACGATGTTCAAGGAAAAATTTTCGATAGCAATTGCGTTGAGATGGGTGTAGAAGCCGTTGAGATGGACTAAAAAGACGTTAAGCTTTAATATGATATCAAGTTGGTGTCAATTGAAAAGTCACGTGACAAGTTATTCACTTCTGGAAAAGCTAATATAAGTGTGTCTGTTATTTAAACACGATGTTAAAGGGACATTTTTGGATAGCAATTGCGTTGAGATGAGTGTAAAAGCAATTGAGATGGATTAAAAAGACGGTAAGCTTTTTAAGCTTACCGTCATATTAAATATGATATCAAGTTGGTGTCAATTGAAAAGTCACGTGACCAGTTATTCATTTCCGGAAAAAGCCAATGTAAGTGTGTATGTTATTTAAACACCATGGTTAAGGGAAAGTTTTCGATAGTAATTGCGTTGAGATGGGTAGAGAAGCCGTTGAGATGGACTAAGAAGACGGTAACCTTTAATATGATACCAAGTTGATGTGAATTGAAAAGTCACGTGATCAGTCAGTCACTTCCGGAAAAACCGATATCTGAGCCTTTGAAAATAAAAAACGATGTTCAAGGGTCATTTTTCGATAGTTATTGCGTTGAGATGAATGTAAAAGCCATTGAGATGGACTAAGAAGACCGAAAGCTTCAAAATTATTTCAGGTTGGTGTCAATTGAAAAGGTCACATGAGGAGTTTTTCACCTACGGAAAAGCCATTATTGGTGTAGGCCTACTCTGGGACCTTAAGTCGCCGTAACTTAAGGCGACTTTGGGCGATTTAAGGCGACTTAAGGCGACTTAAGCGAAATTGACAAAAAAATCATTGCGACTTTAGGCGATTTAAGGCGATTTAAGGCGACTTAAGGCGACTTAAGGCGACTTAAAGCGATTTTATTTGACTCAAGTAATAAAACCTAAAGTTAGCGAAGTCACTCCATAAACTTCAAAAAATTCACAGAATCTCTCACAATAAACCAATATTAGCTAATACATATATTATGATAATTATCTTGCTTACGTTTGTATTGCTATAAGTCACCATAGTCTCAAGTATCCCAATTTCAAACCACAACGGTTATTGTTCAGTTACGTAGTCAAAGCTAGTCAATAACTAGCCAGGGATAAACATGGCGACTGGTATATGTCTAGAATAATTATACCAAAATAAGAACCAACATCTAACAATACTATAAAAAATATCTAAATAGTGACATAACTTTTAACTTTGAGAAAATAGAGATGATTTACAGAAAACTAATAAATATTTCCACAAAATAATTAAAGTTACACAGAGTTCTTTACATGTATTAAGCTTAATTATTTCACAAAGCTTTTTTGCTTTGTTGCTGTTACTTGATGTAGAAGACACAGTTGGGATACAACAATAGAGAACAAAAGGACAAAAGAACAGGGAAAACAATGAAAATAGGTTAGTGAGGCGGTGTTCTATTATGATGTGTCCTATGTTGACATCTACACCAAGGAGCCCTCGCAAATAATTTTAACAATGTAACAATTTTTATAATCAGTTTTGTGATTATAATTATTATAAAAATTGTTACCTCGGTAAAATTGTCTCCAATATTTTTGGTACTTGTACTGTCGATTTTGGCATGGAAGTTTGGCAAATCACATGCCTTTCCAACAGCATCCATAGTTGCTTGGTCCTTTTCAGGGACTCAACAAATTTGTTTTTCTCCTGCCTCTGTCAGAGAAAACACTCCAATACCATTTTGCGAACCACGTGATAAGGTCCTTCTTTTCCTGTCTTCCCAACCGCGTTTCTGGCTCCAGAAAACTTTGACGTCCCACTTATAGAGAACGGTATTTTGTTGAAAGATCTTTTACTTCCGCTGATCGGATCACCAGGACCTAGTTGCAAGTTTTGAGTTGGTTCAACCCCGCAGTGTTTGACCTACAAAAAATGAAATAAGCTTAAGTTTTATGTTTGGGCTGGTGACAGTATTAAGCTGCATTTATTTAGTCAGCAGAAACTAAATACGAGTATCCGGCTGACTTGGCAAAATAATTATAAAATAGAGCTAATTAAAATACCTTGCAGCTGTCCAGAAATTATTGAGTCAAAACGAAATTATACAAACAGATGGTTGCACTGTTGGTTGCACTACGAACACTGCCTTCCGCCATTTTAATTCTCCCAGTAACCTTTGCGCCGCTATCTAGTTTCCATTCTTCGAAGTGAGGAGCGGGACACCTCGCGAGTTTCCCTTCTTTTCGCCCGTACCGCGGAAAATTCGAGCTCTCCCGTCAAGTACTGCCATATTACCTGCTATAGCGAAAACTTTCTTTACTTTACCTCGAATTGTGTCGCCGGGACGATTTTTCTTTCCACAATACCAGCTGGTAGCCAGTCAATAGAAACAAGGTGGACTGTCTCTGTGGGATACTTCACGAGGGAAAAGCACATGTGTGTACTTCAGTCACGGGATAAACTCACGTGATCAAATGTTAGAGCGGCGGACATGCTTGCTGCTGAAAGTTTTTCTCGGAATAGAAGAGGTCCATTCGTCTATGTTGAACGTTAAACTAACGAAGATATGTACGGAAAGACTGTAAAGTCTTATGTTAGATAAATATTTATGCCTTTAGTAGGTTCGTTGAGTTCTGTGAGTTGCAAAGTTCGAACATGTACATTTCATTTCGTCGAATACGGTGGTGGAAGCTTGCAGTGCAGGTTTATGCTGGAGAAATGGCCCACTTTTGTCACTCTTTTGCTCTGGGTAAGTAAAGTGTCTAAACTTTAGCTTCAATTCAGTTCAACTGACTTTGGATTACCACATTTGTACTGCTCAATGTAAAAGTGACTGGCAAGAATGTAGCTTTTCCTTTTTTGTTTTTACTTTGATGACCCAGAGCTGTAGGTTTGATCTGATTCAGTAATATCTTTAAGAAGAAATAAATAAATTATTGCAACCAGAGTCATTTGCTTTTTTTGCCGTAAATCATATTCTTATTGATTTCCTGGTGATAACACACTGTGTCAACCTTCTAATCAACTCACAATGAAATACAAGACAAAAATTAAGTAGGAGTATACATTGTCACAGAGAAAATTAATTTCCTAATTCAGTATTGTTTGAAGAATTAATAATACACATGAAAAAATCACTTGATTCTGATTGGCTGAGAGTAGTGTAGTTCAAGTGTAACACAAGTGCAAGAAGTGTAACACGGGTGCAAAATGTGTAACACCAGTGCAAATTAGACATCGTAATTCTGGATTTTGATTTGCAGAAAGACAATGAGAATTTTTTTAGGCCAATGATATCATGTAAAGCAATGACATAAATTTTGTACGGAATCTTTGAAAAAAGCTTTCTCGAATGCGAAAAAAATGGCTTCAAGAAACATCTTCCAGCACTTACTCTGCACAAATTTTTTCATGATTGTATTATTAATAAGTAATCAAACGGTTTTTCTCGTTCAATTTGGAATTAATTTGCACTTGTGAGTTTTTCAAAAAGCTGAAATTGCACTCGCCGAAGGGGCTCGTGCAATTTCAGCTTTTTGAAAAACTCACTCGTGTAAATTAATTCCAAATTGAACGAGAAAAACCGTATGATTACCTATACTAATCATGCTATTTAACACAGGTGGTTTGACATTTGCACAACTTTTATAACATGGGATTTCCATGTATGTGGAAGCTATTGCCTACCTCATATCAACTCATGCTCCATTATAGGGTTTCCTCCCCTCACCCATCTCCTAGTTTTACTCCTGGGAGTGGGGGAAGGGCATTGTGAGAGTACAGTATCTTACCCAAGAACACAATAGGTGATCCCTGCTAGGGGACAAAATTGGACTTCTTAATCATTCGGCTACCATGCCTCCTCTGATCCTTATGATTGGAGCTAAGTTTACCTTAATATCCTCCTTATGGGTACAATTTAAAAGGAGGGAACCCTTTTAACATTGTGTGACCAATATCGACTTAAGGCGACTTTTGGCGACTTAAGGCGACTTTAGGCGACTTTAGGCGACTTCAGGCGACTGAAGGCGACTTAAGGTCCCAGAGTAGGCCTTGGTGTGTATATTATTTAAACACGATGTTCAAGGAAAAAATTTTTGCTGGTAATTGCGTTGAGATGGGTGTAGAAGCCATTGAGATGGACTAAACAGACGGTAAGCTTTAATATGATATCACGTTGATGTCAATTGAACTGTCACGTGAAAAGTTATTCACTTCCGGAAAAGCCACTACAAGTGTGTCAGTTAGTTAAACAGCTATTTTCAAGGGTCATTTTGCGATAGTAATTGCGTTGAGATGGGTGTAAAAGCCGTTGAGATGGACTAAGACGACGGTAAGCTTCGAAATAATATAAGGTTGGTGTCAATTAAAAAGTCACGTGACGAGTTATTCACTTCCGGAAAAGCTAATATAAGTGTGTATGTTATTTAAAGACGATGTTCAAGAGAAAGTTTTCGATAGTAATTGCGTTGAGATGGGTGTAAAAGCCGTTGAGATGGACTAAGACGACGGTAAGCTTGGAAATAATATGAAGTTGGTGTCAATTAAAAAGTCACGTGACGAGTTATTCACTTCCGGAAAAGCCAATATAAGTGTGTATGTTATTTAAATACGATGTTCAAGAGAAAGTTTTCGATAGTAATTGCGTTGAGATGGGTGGAGAAGCCTTTGAGATGGACTAAGAAGGCGGTAAGCTTTAATATGATATCAAGTTGGTGTCAATTGAAAAGTCACGTGAAAAGTTATTCGCTTCCGGAAAAGCCAATATAAGTGTGTCTGTTATTTAAACACGATGTTCAAGAGAAAGTTTTCGATAGTAATTGCGTTGAGATGGGTGTAAAAGCCGTTGAGATGGACTAAGACGACGGTAAGCTTGGAAATAATATGAAGTTGGTGCCAATTGAAAAGTCACGTCAATTGAATTGTCAGTTATTCACTTTCGAACAGAGCATATAAACGGGATCGTCTTTACAAATTCACGAGTGTCAGTGCAACTGATATGGCTTTCAATGCAGCTAGAATATGTTGTTGAACAATTGGTAAGGATATTCAACTGATTTTATCCTGTAAATTCCACTGCTGAATTTTTATTCGAATTGGCAGACAGTTTCAGCCGGTCGAATTGGCAGACAACTTCAGCTTGGTCCATGGCAATGGAGTGAACACGCTTACAAAGAGAGCCCCGATGGCGTAAACAGTGCATTAGCTTTTCAGAATTAAAGTACCTTCGTCTGACATACTGAATACTCTGCGTTTAAAACATTTCCCTTTGACGGACATACCAGACAGTATTCTCAATTAAGTTCCACTCAAACGCGACGTGTAAAGAATAAACAGTCGCATGTCTGAATTGAATTCGAGCGTCTAATTGTATGGAACTTTTAGTTTACTCACCGAGAAACCGATTCCTTTTCGAGGTTTCCATCACGATATCTGCCAGTCCATTCTCTTGACCCGGATGATCCAGTGGCAATGGAGTGAACACGTTTACAAAGAGAGCCCCGATGGCGTAAATAGTGAGGAGCAAAAGGCCAACTTTATAACAGACTTGTACTTAAATCTATAAGGCATACTTACAACGGGTTGGCGTCCTTGAACTGCAACGGAGAAGATAACGAGAACATTATTTGCAACTTTGAGACACGCGTATTTTTTAGGGATTCATACTGAACGTGAACTAGACGCATCTCCCTGTTTAGAAGACTGAATATATGAAGACAGAAGCAGGTGATATGCGTCTGATGAAGACTATAATACCATGTGCCTCAGAAATTGCCTGTGACAATTTAATTTAAGCAATAGAAAACGTTTTCCGCGTTTGCATAGTCTGATATAAACACGAGAGGGGTTGGGAGAATTCGAGACAGTTATGCAAACCCGAGACGAAGTCGAGGGTTTGCATAACTGTCGAGAATTCTCACGTTCGTATACGTTCACCTTCGTACAAATGCCATCTAATACAAAGGATCATAGCTTTCCTTGTTTCATTTACCGCGGGAAAACATATCCGAAAAAAAAACACAAAAAGGCATCGTATGATTAATACAAAGAAACTTTAAAGACCTTAACTCCTTTCGTTACTTTGCGTCTAAGAACTGGAACTCCTTACCTGATAATGTAAGATCAGAGTCTACTTTATCTGGTTTTAGAAGACTCCTGGAAGCAATCTCCTTTTAGATTTGATAGTATGACTGACATTTTTTCATGTATGTAAAGAGATTTTTAAGCATGTATATAGATTTATTTTATGTATGTATGTAGATTTTTGTGTATGTAGATAGACTTTCTCTTTTTTGTTCTGGAAGATATTAGCCTATCAGGCTACCCTGAAATTCGAGTTTAAATAAAGTTCATGTATGTATGTATGTATGTATGTATGTATGTATGTATGTATGTATGTATGTATGTATGTATGTATGTATGTATGTATGTATGTATGTAT
>JAHPZR010026732.1:0-20000 GCA_019787425.1 Platygyra sinensis
GGAGTACATGGCGGAAGACTAACAGGAGGCTTCGATGTTGTGATAGAGGGAGGGGGCGAGGTTAGCGTAGGGGGTGAAGGAGGAGGTGGTGGTTTTGTTGGCTTCATTGAAGGAGGAGACGGTTCTGGTGTTACCGGTGGTGGGGGTGGTGGTGCGTGAGTGGGTCTTGTAGATGGAGTAAAACGTGGAGGATAAGGGTGGATATGAATATGTATATGAGGAGTTATTTTTGTGGGAAGTGTAGGAGGAGGAGGAGGAGGAGGAGGAGAAGGAGGAGGAGGAGGAGGAGGAGGAGGTAACGAGATCGGCGTTGGTGGTGGGGCCGGAGGAGGGGCTGGTGGCGGAGATGGTGGTAGGGTTGCTGGTGGTGGCGGTGAAGGTTTCAGTGTTGTTGTTCGCGTGGTCGGTTTCGTCGTTGGAGGGCCTAAAATGGAAACAGAGAGATGGATAACAATATTAGCGATGCAGATATTGCCTGCATCTGACTGGGGCCATAGGTCATTTTAACAAGATTCAGTGAACCACTTCTAACTGTCGTATCAATTTCGCAGATTGATTTTTTTTAGTGTAGTGCTGTGTTGTAGTGACATCTTTTGTGTCAGAGGTTTCTTTCAGTAAATTAATGGCAATTAGGGCAGGGGAAACAGTATTTATTGTAAAACGGCCGGCCCTGTTCTGAAAAATTGGATGCTTCCTTAAAGAGATCATTTGTATCAGTTCATTGGTTTACATTTTTCACATACTAGATTTCGGTCTGGAGGTGACTGTCACTTGTATATAATGCCAGCAGTGAAGGCCAGGAATTGCGTAAACTACTTCCTTTCCATCGAGAAGAATTTCTCGCTTCCCATTTGGATCCTTGGCCCAGAACGTTACAAGCTGTCTGGCTGCTAGTTTGGGCCGGTCCAGATAAACCTGCTGAGTATCACCCAATTCATCCATTACCTGTGATTCAAGTAAATAACAGTAGATTAATTTACCGAGGCTTCTTGCCCTGTCTATGAATTGATCTTCTCTTGACCGGCTTGATCGATCACCTATTGATAAATCCAGTAGATGTAATCTATGTTTTCTACACTTCAATGAACCGTTTTGTTGTAAGCTAGCACGTTATATTCATCAGCCACGTCAAAACACGAGGTCATAAAGAAGGTATTTGTTGAATTTTGTAGGTAGTTGTGGACTATATAGAGCTCGCTGACCCAATCTTATGGAGAGAGAAGCATGCATAGTTGACGCAAAGGGCAGTCCCAATAGGTAACAGAAACAGTAATTTCTGCACATCTGTTAAAATGACCAAAGCGAAAACCAACCCCCGCAACAAAAAAACGCACCGGGAACCTTTCGAGCTACCTGAGATAGAACATCCACGTCATTTCCTCGTCGTCGTCTGTCACGATCATGATTCTGAATCCTTTTCAAACTTAAAACTTGACCATCACGAATGACGTAATGAAGATGCAACTTTGGTCCTGTGACCAAATAACCTTCCGGTTTGAGACTGCTATAGAGAATGAAGGGCACACCAGCATTGTTCCAAAAGGTAAAGTTGAGACAGGGACCTAAAAGTAAACAGATCGTTAATAAAGTCACTCGAGCTATCTTTAGTAAATACTATTATTATATTACGAGTTCCGCGAGCGGGCAAGATAAGCCATATCCTGCCCTCCGATGGACTACCCGAGTGGTTTACATGGAGCTCTCTCACCTGTCCTGGGATTGCCTGCTGTGTCCAGCAAGGAAAATTTGCTCTTACTGTCACCTAGTGAAGGAGCACTAGTGGGAAGCAGGGATGGCGCAGTGGTGAGAGCGCTCGCCTCCCACCGCTGTGGCCCGGGTTCGATTCCCGGACCCGGCGTCACATGTGGGTTGAGTTTATTGGTGGTTCTCGTCCCTGCTCCGAGGGTTTTTCTCCGGGTTCTCCGGTTTTCCTCCCTCCACAAAAACCAACACTCCGAATTCCAATTCGATCCGGAAATGAGGGCCACGGGTTTGTCAGCTTTGCTGTTAAGTATTACCCTCAGTAAATAACGTTGATTATTATTATTATTGTTATTATTATTATTATTATTATTATTCTTAGTTAGTCCTTTATTGACTAGCCAATATCCAATCACTTTCACAAAAAGCCTTTTGTCTTTTTATCTTGACTTCACACTTGTTTAATAGCCCACGCATGCTTTCTATTTATGATTGTGAATAAACTTATGGCCCTCGGTCTTTTCTGAGCGGCGAGACCCATTCTAAAAGAAAACGTCGGCTCAGGAGCTTAAGAAGATCCCCGCGCTTTTAGATTGGCTCACAAGAAAGCCAAGATTTGAAAATCTGTTCCAGTTAACTTAGGTCCAGGCTAAACTTCAAAACTCACATAAGGCGAACTAAGCTGAGCAAATTACGTCCATGATAAGTTCCCCGTTTGACCCAACTGAGTCTGTCCGACTAAATTAAGATCGACTAAAACGTTTTATCCATCTGTTTCAGACGTGTTGGTCGATCTAAATTCGAGTTAAGTTTGACGCTTGACCCAACGGTTGACCTTAACCAATTTGGTTTGACTCAAGATGTGATTTAGTTCGTCTCATGTGAAGTTCGACTTTAGACCTGGGCTTTAAAGGTGAGTGCTTGTGGCTGGTTTTAAGAATGACCCGTTTCATAATAAATGACACTGAAAATTCGAAAATGGTTGTGGGAGGCACGAAAGTCAATGGCATTGGTTTTAGACTCATTTTACCGTTATCCTTGTGCAGTGTAGTTGGTACTGTGGTTAGTACAGTAGTTGGACGCGTGGTCGGTTTTGTTTTGTTTGCATGTGGTGGTGTTGAGGTTGTGGAACTAATGGACGGTATTCCTGGAGGCTTGGGTGTTGGTGCAGTATCAAAGCAGTTCATCAGTGGATTCTCGTTTGCAGCCAGAGGTCTTAAGGCGAACGAACAACGTTTTAACCATGAATCGGATGCCATGTTGTAGTCTGTGACTATATCTGTGCGGTGATAGTCTTTATTTATACTCCTGCAGATGTACCATCCTTTTCTCATAAGGCTGAACTGAAATGCTCCTGGTAAAGAAAACACCTGGAAAAATGCTGCACTTGCATCATAATCTAATGATACAAAAAAGAATGGAATAATTGATTTATTAAAAACACCCCCAAAATATAGAAAACTAGACTACAATAAAAACAAAAAGGCCCAAAAATCACGCATACGCTCGCCATTTTTGTAGCTCATGGTATAATGGCTCATATACCATGATGGCTTAGCCAATGAAAACTCTCGAATTGCATTATCCAATGATCCAGTTTTTAATAATTGTAATTATTCTTCTTAGTATTGTACGATAATACTTAATTTAATGCGTCAAGCCATTGCTCGCCTCGAATAGCTGTAGCTAACTGCGAGCAGGGGTACATCACATTTTATATTTTGCCAATAATTTTGTTAATAAACGTGAATTTAACTGACTAAACTTGAAAAATAGTTTGAAAAATTCGTCAGAGCAAGGAAGACAGAGGTATTCTAATATTCACCGATCAGATAATTAGATAGATAGATAGATAGATAGATAGATAGACCAGTGGATCCGCAGATGACAAAATTCACTGTCAATAACAGGACAGACGCATGAAAAATTAAACTGACTGTTCCGGACGATTTCACGTATTTTCAAGACGACAAAGACGGTAAACTTTCGAGACGATTTATTCTAAACAAAACGACAACAACGTAATGCGACACCAAGTCAAAAACGGTACAAAGGCCAGTCCATCACAAGTAACGCAATGTGTCACGTGTCCGAGTTTTGGCGCAAACACTGACCTTAATTTGTTTTTTTTTTTAAAAACCAAATTGTCAAATTGTCCGAGTCTGTCCGCCTATTGACTATGAAAATAGTCAAAAGCGAGCGTAAATCTGTGCAGTTATTGTGAAAAGACATATCGACATATAGCCATATGTAAACTTCTAAGATATAATTACCCCGGGGGGTTGGGGGTACTCGATATATTCCTGGGTGGGGAGGTGCGGCCCGGCCCCTCATACCCTGACCCTGTTTAAGACAAATATCGCTGATTTTGCTACCCTGTTTAAGACAGAATTCCGATTTTTGATACCCTGTTTAAGACATAGATTAAAAGTTGCGGTTACAAATTGTGTGTCTTTCTTGTTGTGTAATCAATGGAAATTTAATGTACCTGGTATCAATGCCAAAGTAAACGGAAGTCAATAATAATTTACAAGAGCTTGTAAAAATTTTGCCCGGCGTTTATCATCCAAGAAAAGATATCCCATTTAAGACAAAAATTGATAAACCGATACCCTGATGAAGACAAAAAATGACAAATTTGATACCCTGTTTAAGACAAAAATCCCGAAAAACATACCCTGGCTGGCCGCACGTCGCCATTAAGCTCTTATAAGGGAGTACCCCCCCCCCCCCGGGATAATTACGAACGTACCGAACTTTGTGTCTCCGTTCATCCCCAAAACAAATCTGTAGTTCTTTTGGCGAATATAGTGACCGGGATGACACACCGATTCAAATGATATAGTTTGATGTTCCCCGGTTCCTTTGTCAAACCCTGGAATCTTGATTGCAAAAGCCTAGAGAATAATTAGGCAAAGAAGCAAAGGTAATAAGCTCTTAAAAGAAAACCCTTGCTTTTACTAACAGATGTTATGAGTAAGCGAGAGTTTTCATATAGACACACTTTCATCCACATCTGAAGTATTTACGTCGGTGGGAATGGCTTACTTCGAATCTCCGACCACGACGAGAAACTTGCACTTATAAAAGATTTTGAGTCCAATCTGGTTGGTTAAATATGTGCTCAGCTTTTTTTCACAATTCTGACATAATATACTCTCATCATTTAGTCTGAGAGACTCAATATTCCAGAGGAAATCTTTGCTATAAAATATGGAGTATATTGTGCATTTCATCAACATTGTAATTCCAATCCTGGCCAGCGATTGAACTGAAGTTAATAATCGATCAATTTTAACTGTCCACTGATTGCCATAGACAGTCATTGACAACTTTCGCAGCCGGTCGTAAGCTCATCGAGACAGACTTGGTCTCCCTGGCTAATGTCTGGTTAGTGAGATGATCAAAACCTCGTTATCTTAAATACTTAAATTTACTTATTAATGATAAAATGCTTGAACAGGGATTCAAAATAGAAAAACTGAAACCGGCTGTACAGTCTTGGGCTGGATTCAATCAGTTGACACACCTGACAGTTTTGAGTCAGCTCTAGTCTCCCATTGGTGATTCGCCAGCAGAGGTTATACGTAGGATTCTGACTAGCAGGAACATCGAAAGAGTACACCACGTACAGTGCGCCATTAACAACTATCGAGGAAAGAAAATTGTTGAAACGGTGAGACAATTAAGGAAGCAGCGACTGAAAAAACCACACTTTTGACACTTACATTATCTAAGGATGTTATGATTGCCAACGTTTGGCGGTTAGTGGTTGCTCTTTTGGTAGAAAAATACGAGTTTTTAGGCACGTGATCTTTACTTAAACACGATTAAAAATTCGTCGGCCAAAACTACTACGAAATAGAAAGACAAGAGAGAAATAGAAGGACAAGAAATACATCTGAAAGCACTTTTTTAACCTCGAACTGATCCTTTTACGCTTTCACTATAGGAGATGACTTGAGTTATTCCAAGATACATAAATATACAAATGCTTGTCTACTTACGAACTCTTGAGAGTCCTCGCGAGTCCAGAAACTCCTTATGTCTGGCAACGATATGAGAATTGTACTGAGCTGGTGGAATATAATAGGGAACTGCCCGGTTGTATACAAATGCCCCGAGGTAAATCCCTGGGTGAGCTGCTTCACTCGGTGCTCCCGGCGCCCCACCTTGGACTTGAGTTGTTATATTAATAGATGCTTCTCCTATCTGACCTCCTTCCACGCCTCCTTCTATCTGACCTCCTTCCACGCCACTTGTGCTGGTCACATTGATGCCCGTTTCATTTTTCCCAGATGTAACTACTTGACCCCCACTTTGAGACGGCAATCCTGGCTGCACTGGTATAACACTTCCATTTGCTGCATATATGTTAAATGTCTGAAAAGGCAAGAGATTACGAGCGTGAGGTTTCTAACTGCAGATAGTGAACGAAGCACAGCCGCCGGTCGACGGGCGAGTGGTGTAGTCGTTGTGGTATGAAACTGGCGTAGTCTCATTGCATACAGATAGGTAAGAAACGCGTAGAAAAGAACTGTTTGTTGTTTTACATCAAAAAATTAAAAAAGACTGGGCGCGATGTGGACTGATACCCGTGGAAAAGAAAGCATGCAACAGTTGTCTATGAGCAGATGGAAAACGATAATAGGACCAATAAATAAGCATGAATAGGCCAACATCAAGACACTTCATCTCATTGTAGATACTCATTTATATGCGGACATAGAATACCCACCGGTTTGTTAAATGTGCCTAGCTTTTCCAGGGCTTCTTTCAGTGCTTTTGTGGCTACTTCAGTTGCCGCTTTAGCTGCCGCTTCAGCTCCAGCCTCAGCTCCAGCCTTCTGGCCCGCTGCAGCGCCTGCCATAGCACCCGCTCTCGCGCCACTCTTTTGTGCTTCATTTATACCCAGGGATGCACCCGCCTTGGCTCCAGCTTTAGCTGCTATCTTCATAAGGTAGAATGGAGAAGCGGTTTCGTTTGCTAAAAGAAAAACAAAATAATCATTATGATCGAGAGAGAGAGAGAGAGAGAGAGAGTCCAAGGTGAAAATAATTTAACCTGCTCACACCTTTTGAAAGCTTGTGTTCATTCTCCATTAACGGCGTACCGCCATTCGAAAAAAGGCGCTATGTTGGCTTTACGTAACTTAACTCTCTCGTATTTGGTCGATGCACAAACCGTCTCGGCAACACTTCAGTATTGGCTAGAAGTGCCTAAGAAATGTCTATGTGCAGGCCAAAAATGGAGGGTGCCATCTTTTCAAGCTTGGGCGACAGATCGTACGTTGTCATGAAGTGCCTTGTAATTGGCCAAAAAAGATTAATCATCAGTCCAAGTGAAGTCCTTTCTAGTGAAATTTGCACGGAAAAGAAAACTAATTGTTTATTAGGGGGTCTTGATGACTTCACAAAACTAAAGGGTAATTCTCATTTTTGTAAGGTTTACATCAAGACATAAGGAAGGGGGGGGGGGGGGGGGGGGCTGTCTGTCGTTCTGCTAGCCTGCTTGCTAGTATGTCCCTTCGTCTGTCTAGCTGTCTGTCTGTCTGCCTGCCTATGTGTGTCTGTTTGTTTGCCTGTTTAACGTTTCAGTGATTTATATGGCATACCTTGAGGTTTAGGAGGTGGCATTGTCCACAAAAACTCAGAAGGTATTGGCCCGTAAAATTTATTATCAGGCGTTTTTACGGCTACCCCTAAAGAGTCGTTGCCATATTGTTCTTTATGAAGAGCTTCAATGTAGTAATAGGAGTCCTTCTTTAGGTTTATTGGGTAAGATTCTTGCTCAGGATACCTGGAAAAAAAGGAAAATCAATTTTTACTTTATGTAACAAGGTTTAGTGAAAGATTAATTATGCGTTAAATTGCTTGTATGTTACTAAATTCCATTTGAGATTAATACGCCTTTCAATGAGACCCGAACTTTAAGGTGCATTTTAGCTTTAAAATTATTCTCCGTCAATCGTGGCTAAAATTAAAAATGAAGTAAATGATTGTAGCGTAAAACCGAACTGTTAGCTGTGCACCAGCAGAACTATAGGGTTTACAGTGTGCTATTGGAAGGTGCCGCGAAGGTGCAGAAACAGAGGTAAAACAGTTGTGTTGTTTTAGGGCTAAGGGGAATTGCCTCTGTTGTTTGTTTCGTTGTCTTCTCAAAGGGTATCATGCCATCATGCCAGACCTTGCGACAGCTGCTACACAACCCTGCGGAAATATTGTTCTTACTTTCTAAATTGCAAAGGAAGCGACTCGTGATCTTTGCCAACTCGACATATCAGTATCTTCTGATCTGGGTTGTCTGTTGTACTGAGGAACAGTTGACCTTCGTTGTCACTCTCTGAAATAAACGAATAAGCAAGGGAATGAACATAAGAAAGGAGCATTCTTTTCCACAATGACAACAATAAACTAGTTCACCGCTACGGTTTCCTAGATCCCAACTGATTCCAGAGTATTAAATATACTTTAACAGTGTAAACGTATTCTTTAAAAAAATAGCTAATGTGTACTTTTAAGAGAAAATCTGGAAAAAGTTTTCATCGATGTATATTACACGTATTTGCCTCCTCGAGTGGCAAGAGAGACGCCTTCATAACTGACGACCGACAACCACCACACTCCAACATAGTTATTTGAGGTTAATTGTTTGGAAACGTGGCAAATTTCTTTGTTGTATGTTTATGTTCACTATTTTGGAGGTTGACCCTGCACAAAACCTGGCAAAACACAAAAGGTGGTCACGTGTGCTTATACAACCAACCAATAGAAAGATTGCGATTATGTAATTCATGCATAGTTAATAAGCAAAAAACTAAAGATGTGCAGGGTCAAGGACCTTCAACATAAATCTTGATCCGTTTGTTTGCTTCTCTGATGTTTACCGGCCTTCCTGGCCAGTTCCCTCTATTAAATATGACTCCTACAAGCAACTAGATTACGAGTTCGAGATTTCTATTTAACAGTTAGATTATGAACTCGAGTCTATTTAAACAATAGAGTGTTTCTGTGCTTCCCTGCTGAAATTTGATGTTCTTAAAACAAATATGCTAGCTTTAAGAACATCATTATTTTATTTCAAACTACTTCTTGCAAGAATGCGAGCGGCGGATCGGATATAAATGGTGCTTTTCGCATGGAAAACATGTCGGCATGAAACCACAAACCGACAGTTCTATTGTTCCGATGAAAAAATACAGATCAAGTTCGCGCATGCGCTATATCGTGAAAGTGTCCCTATAATAACGATTATAGCTAGTTGGTATAATAGCAGAACAAAATTGACCAGGAAAGAAACGAATTAAGAAAATATTTTTTATCTCGAAGGGCATCTTGAACGCCAAAATCGGAACTTCGATCTTCGGGGGCCTCACTATAATTACACGATCCCACGAGCTGGGAACCAATCCTATCTGCATTTGACGTGGAAATTATCATACCTTCTAGCTTGATCACTCACAGTCCAGGTCTCAAAACATGTTACGGTAATTACTCCTTGTGTGAACGCTTACAAAAGACTTCAAACGTTTCAAAACTATTGAAAACTTAACTTGAGTTAAAACTGAACAGGATGTCGGTGCTCGTGACACGCGCAACTTTCCAAAAGTGGTCTAAAATATTTTTCTCTCCTTTTCTCACCTATAAAGAAAACATGAGGTCCACTCTGTTGTGGCACAAAGTAACCTTTGATTCGTGATCCATAATTGTCTCCCCAGTTGACGGGCTCGCTGAACGCTGTTTTGTAAGAACGATATGTTGGCAAGCTCGGAAAACGAGGATCCTCCAGAAGTTTGCGGGTCAAATAACCGTCGATTCCATCCCATCTTTCAAGAATTACTCCTTTTTGCCTCTTGTCCTCTACTAGACAAAGTAATGACATTGCATGATTTGTTGTGTGCAATATGCAAACCTATTCTAAACGGAATACATTTTTTGATGTACATAATCAATATTGATCCGAAGCCTGCACTGCTGCAGACACTCTCTAGCTTCAAAACCAACCAACCTCTATCCCAGGGCCTTTTCCCTAGCTAGGGAAAAGGCCCTGGGAACGAGGTTACAAAACCAACCTCAGCAAAATATCAAGGATATTATGTTATTATGTGCTTGTGGGGAAAAATAATTGATTTAAGGATAATACATTGCTAAAAAACTGTTGATTGTGGCATACATACCAATAACTCTCTTTCTTGGGATGTCCTCTCTTATGTTGGCGTGAAAATCGTTCCCCTTGTTTCCTGTAACAAGGTAGAAATCAAGATAGAAATCAAATGCTCTTCTCATGTAGTTATTTTCTTATTCTTATTGGCTTTCTTTAAGGGCTGAATTCTGTTCAACTAGCTGAACACATATACTAATAATATAAAATCGCATCTACTAAAGCTGCCAAGGAAAGTAAAAGATTCCCATTATTGTTCTGTTGCTGTTATCTTTTTTGTGGCTCAGTACACAATTACAGCGAAATTTAAAACTAGACGTGGTTTGTATAATAAATTAAGGTAAACTATGCGTTGGGCCAAATTGTGCATTCTAAGCATATAACGTAGCATTGAGCGACTAGGAGTAATTCTACTACCCCTGGAGAGGATGCTCAGCTAGTCAATCGCAGGAGTACAACCGAGCACAAAATTCGCCAATACCCATTTACACGGCACTTGGGTGAAGAGAGACACTCTTCAGAGAAAGTGTCTTACCTAGGAGCACAACGCAATGACCCCAGCCGGCTCGATCGGGAGTTCAGCCCGCTAACCATTTTAAGGCCACCCTTTTTACATTAGGGAGCCCAGTCCAGTAAACACTAGAATACCAACTGCAGCAAACTGTCTGTTATCACTGACGATTCTCTCGTCTGTTATCACTGCCAATCCCCCCTTCTGTTATCACTGACAATTTTTTCATTGTGGAATGGTTCACCTATTTGGGTCACCCTATGTTAGGTTTTCACCTGTCGTGATCAACACTAAAAATCGTAACCATTCAATGAATACAGTCAAGAAAGTGGGACACGATAGATGATTGATATATTAACCACCCCCCACCAAGAATCAGATCTTTGCTGTTTTTAATTTGCCCATTATTTGTAGAGGTGTGTCACCCAAAGTTATAGAGCTTTGTACGGAGACGCCGTGTTTATGCACTTCCGAGGGGTACAAACATGGCGGCCATTAAGTACCGGAAAAATCTGCTAGTGAGTTTTGCTATTGAAACGATAAATTGCTGCTATAGAGATCTGACACATTGAAATAAATGCTTCGTCTAGTGCAAGCACTGTTCAGTTAGCAAAGACTAAAGCGATAACTCATCTTTGAACGTACTCGACACCCCACTCGGGCCGCCATTTTCATGTCACGCAACGCAAAAGATTGGAATTTCAAACGTGCTCTATTACAAAAGGAAGAGCCCTTTTGAGCTAAATGTTGTGAAACGTCAAGTTCCTACAGGGTATTTTATCTGATGAAACTAAAGCCTCAGAAGGAAAGGTAGTTTTTAATTTCGGAATATGATTACGTCACATGAAAACCAATAATTGTTAGACCGACCGAGATGCTTCGTTTGTTTATGTTCGCAACTTAACCTTTTGTAACTGTGAACAGTGCTATTGGAGTGTCTTGTTTTGTCTGGCGCGATATTGTTGGAGCTGCATCATCTACAGACTTCCCAAAGCGAGAATTGGTAAAATGGTGACTAAATCACTGGAGGCGTTAAAGACCAGCTTTCTATTAGAATAACTGACAAGCTAAATAGCGTAATAGGCACCTACTTTTTTCAAAATGCCCTTCAAGTAGGAAAGTACTCCAAATTTCTTTCCATAAGAAGTGGAAAAGTTCTGGCCTAGTCTTGGAATTACTAGACACAACAGTCGCAGGCTAATGGATATGCTTTTAAAACAGCCAATTTTAAATACCCGCTGGTTGTTGTTCCGGTCAATAAGCCCACCTGAGAGCTATTTGACTCATGATCACAACCGAAATTCGCGAGCTTCGATTTCCCAAGAAACTGATATAACAGAACTGACATATATAATTATTCCCGATATCAATGTTAAGGACGTTACGCGTAACGTCAGGCAACAGTTCCGTTTGCAGGTCAAGACGTTTAGTCAGGTACAGATAATGACAGAAATTTATCAACCGAAGTGCGGCTTACCTTTATGTTTCTTTGCCGTGAAACGGAACCCATGAAACTTGCACAAGAAAATGACGACTAAGAGGAGCCAGCGTACACTTCTCATACTGCATGTTTAGGACATTTGAATCACTTTCGTAGCGGTTGATAACTGACATTAACTATGTGTCAATCGGCCACAAAAACATTGGGAAATTTCTGCTCAGTCGCGCCTGGCTCGACATGTACATAGTGTTGCCCGCCACCTGTCAAGGGCGGTACGGTGTTGCTTTTCAACCATATCATGATGTAATCCAAATGAGCCGACTTCTTAAACCTGAAACCCGACAAAAAAGTTTCTTTTGCTGTTTTGAGTTTAAAACTGACTTTTTTTTTCAATGCTGTTCTGTTCAATGAATTTTTAAATCAAGTATTTTTTATTTTCTCAAGAGGAAAAACTGCAGGGGTTATTTATTATGGCTTTAGGTTTTAAAACGCGTGGAGGGCGCCAACTGGTGCTAGCGCTTCAAGCAAAAAAGTGCACCATCTTAGTAAAGGAGACCGTAAAGTGGACCAAGTGTTTAAGTCAGAATCCAGTGTTGTATGACACTGACCGAAAGTGCGTGTTTCCCCAAATTCAAGCATGATACTTTCTTAAATACAAGAGTCCTATTCCTTATCTAAGAAATAACCCACCGCAATTGCCACTTATGTCCAGGGTTGAACCCAAGTATTGTTCTTTAGTACTTCATATTTGATAGGGTCATTCCGGCCATTTCATAATACTTCATACTTGACAGGATTGTGTGTGTTTTGGTGACATTTTACCAGTTAGGACATTTTGTGATGCTTATCATAAGGAATTTGAATCTCATTAATGTTCAGTCCTGGTCATATCTGGCAATTGCAAACATAATCACTTCAATTGAGTACAGAAAAGCAAGAAGCCTCTTGCACTAAGAGGTCACGTGACCAATGCTTCCCTTTAACAGTGAGTTGTAATCTTGCTGATTCCAAAAATTGACAGAACGCATAAAAATTATCTTGTACGCGAAATTTGAGAGGAAACGCATTTAAGGTGGCTCAATAGGGTTACGCAAGATTACGAAGCGCGCGCCAGTGGCCTCAATCTAAAGTTAATATTCTCGTTCTTTTTGCTATTTTCCTAATCAAAGCTACTGAAACATAACAAACAAGAACCAAAATTTGCTGTTCAACAGTCACCTCTGATATCGAGACTTTTAGTCTCAAATTAAAACTACTCAAACATCGCCATTTTTTGACGTCTGTTCGGCTTTGATTTCAATTTTCTTCAATTTCCTTCGGTAAAATTTTCTGATATGCTCAAACCGGGTCGAGTCTGGCAAGAAGAAACTTTTAAAATAAAAAAAGTAGGGGTTGTCAAGGTAGTTTTTTCGTTTTTAGCATTTTTGTGTTTTTTTGGCTGAGCGAAAACCTTGTCTTACAAATTTTTCTGATAAATTGAAAGCAAGGAAAGCTAGTAAGGAATAACTTCTCTGCCAAATCTTAAGGAATTTCACCGAAGGAAATTCGAGAAATCTGATAAGGATTTTTCTATTTTTTCACCTCAATGGCAATTTCGTCATCAGAATAGGAACTCGCCAAGATCGCTATGTGAGCATGCGCGAATTTTCGAACCACGCGGTTTTGTCGATGAGCGACTCGACAATGGCGGTCTCATCAAAATACACACAAGACCTTTCCGTCCAAATCATTTTCTTTATGTTTTCTTTTAAATGGTTTCTCTGTTTCTACATCTGGGCTGTAATTTGAGCTATATTGTTGACTTGTTTGCTGCTTTGCATGAGCTTGCGTCAGCTAGCGCGTGCACATTACTAAAGCTCGCATCATCGGTGCGCGCGCTCTTAAAACCCTATTGAGCCAATTATTGAGCCACCTTAAGGACGTTCGCGCCCAAAAACTTCCCACGCACAGATTTTTTTAAAACTTTGACTGCAGGTAGAAAATGATAAGATTAGATGAAAAAATTAAAAAAAATCGGGGGTCACCGAACTCGTTTTGAAGATAAGGTGCATCACAGATCATAGCATTTCTAGGATTTCCAGCCACTGAGGCGATTCTGGCCGGATTCATAACTATCGCCATATACTTAAGTTGAAGAATCACATATAAGTTATGTGTGTTTAACACAGCATATATAGGCCTATTTGATATATCTTTGCTACATATGCCATTAAATCAGCCAGAATTAGCCTTAAAAAATACAACTTCTAAGTTACCCACACCTGTATCCATGTACCAATTCGACCCTATTCGACCCTATTATTTCGCCCCCATGTTGGAGGGCATACTCTTGCCCTCCAACATGGCCAGGAGCCCATCCTCCTGTTTTTGCTTATATTTTGTTAAATGTTTGATAGTTACGTTCAGATGTGCTATAAATGTTACCACATCATCTTTCAAAATTTTCCTTGAAGGTTAAGTGCAAAATTTGTGTCAGAAAACGGTAATTCATGATTTTAAAAATCAAGTTTTGGTCACGTGACCAGCTACGGACTTTCTCATTTTGAGCAAATGGTGCGGGTTTGAAAAACCATATCACTATTATTATGCTAATAGTGTTTCGGAGGCAAAATCATGTAACTTTCATTTTTATAAAAACGATGTCACATGACCTCTTAGTGCAAGTGGCCTATTCCAAATAGTGCCTTATTCCGTGTTGCGACCTCTTTGCAGCTTGGGTTGCTTCTTTCAAAAGCTTTAGTGGGGAATATTGACGACTAGATTTCTCTTTTTGGGACCGGCTTAGGATCTGGTAAGGTTTTTTCACTTTCTTTCGATCGTGATAGACTCTCGGGCAAAATCCTGGCAAACGTGTGGCAAGAGTAGGGAAACTTTGAACAGTTCTAAAACGTTGCTACATTCAAATGTATCCAGCTATTTTTTGTAATGTTATGAAAAAGCTATTGATCTTTAACATATATAAAATTTAGAGTGGAATAACATGGAGTTCTCGTGAAAGAAGAAGCGGAAGCACGGAAGCACGAAAGGAGCGCTCGTGCCAGTCTTTCTCCGCATGACACATTGGACCAAGAGTGAACTGCCCGTTTTTCCGCCCTGGCAAGCAGCGTACAGACTTACTGATGACGAATGGACGTGAGTTCGGCCAGTCACGTTACAACCAAAAATTTTGAGATTGATGGGTTACAAAATTTTCTAAGGTATGGGCTTCGCTATTTCCAAGACGGTTAAACGTAATACATCGGTCAGATGGAAAAGGCAATGGTGTAGCATTCATTTTGCTGATCAGTTATTAAATTGAATATTATTCAAGTTGTTATAAGTGGTATGTGACCGTCACGTGACCTTCCCTGGAGCCCAGCGACCTCCAAGCAATTCTTCAAGCTATATGAGGTTAAAAATAGTTTATTTATATCTATTTACACTTTTCTTATATTTATGATCTACGAATTGATAACCTCCTGACACTCCCATAAGGCTAATAAATGTAAGCTGAAAGGAAATATTCTCATTATTTGTAACTCTGACCATAGATTTTTTCCTTTAGAGGCAGCTTTTGTCTCACAAAGTTTAAACTCAACCCTTGCTCGACTGTTTATCTTTTCCTGCTTTGGGTGGCCAAACCTAATGCAATCCGCGCCGAAGGAAGGTGAACAAAAAAGAGAGACATCGTCGAGTTTTGGAAAGTACGCGTTTTGTTTCTCTCAGGTCCATGTCCAACAGTCTTGTTTAAGGGCCAAAGAAAATATCGTCAAATGTCAAAGCACTTGTCGTTAAATAACTTCTTCTTTCATGCCACCGTTATGTCTTCGTCGTCCGACACTACTTCGTCGAAATCTCGTTTACAGCACCGTGATGGGCAAGAAGGATGACACTCTTCAGAACCTGAACATAAACTGGGACAAACTGTGAACGAATCAAAAGTAGATGTAGATTAGCCACGAGCATAGGGCAGAACGCTCTGACATTCATTAATTATTCATGCTCAGCGAAGCGCAACTACGCGCTCTGAAAAGCCCCGAATAAGAGAAGAAAGGGCCAAAAAGGCTCTTATAGTAGCCCTGAGGCGGACGAGAACGTTTTTCAATGTTTACACGATTTGAATTGTTGACAACTGAAAGAAAACTGGGAAATTTATACTATTTTCGACGGATCGAAATGCACCAATGGCTATCACGTTCTTGACAAAAGATTTTGTTCCGACCAATCGTGGTTAACCGATCGAGATTATATTAGTTTCATACAATCTTTACCATCACTTAGTCTTTGCGATCAAAAGTCGAGACTGAAATACGCTTGTAATTCGAAATGAACTGGAAATTTCTTAAAGTAAAGTTAAGTTAAGTAAAGTGAAGTAATAAGACATATCAACTCCGGCATATCTAATCTACCAACAAAATCGAGCTCAATCGATGATTCAGTGTTTGTTTGTGTTCGCCGGTAATCGAACAAAATCGACTATTTTATTTTCTGTGAATGATCTTGTTCGTTCGGTAATCGAACATTCGACTGATGAGCTCGATAATCGTGTTCGGCAGCCAAACGATTATTTGATTTCTTAAAGTAAGGTACAGTTCAGTATAATATAGTATAGTAAAGTAAATTGAAGTGAGACATATCAACTCCGGCATATCTAATCTAACAAAATCGAGCTTAATCGAATGATTTATGTTTGCGTTCGGTAATCGAACCGGCGAAATCGAATATTTTATTTACTGTGAATGATTTTGATCGTTTGATAATCAAACATTCGACTGAGCTCCATAATCGACCGTTCGGCAGCCGAACGATTGGTGTTAGCTTGGGCTAGATTATCGAACAATTCGATTGGATTTGCCGGGATCAAATCGACTACCAGAACATCGACGTTAGCTGGTGTTTAGGTTCGCTTTCGACGTAACGAAAGAGAACTGAAAAATTGTCTATTCAAACAAAGTAAGAAACAAAAGCAGTTTGTGCTGAACGAAACAAAGGGAGTAACAATAGTGCACTGGTTTCATTGTCTACTTTGCCGCCTCCATCGGGCTAATGAGCATCGCCGTGCGTTCATAGCAACCAATGAATAAGCTTCTTTTCGGCGCTATGAATATTAACAAGCGTTATAACAGACCTTTCCAACTGCAAGTAAATGTCACAAGAACAATGGCCATTCTACGCTATGTTGCACCTGCAATCTTTGCATGGTTCTTAGAGAAATATAATTTAATATTTTCAGAAACGGGTGAATTAAGGCAAATCTTGAGTTGCATGAAACACTTGTATGTAACTTTCGCAGAGTTACTAAGTGTCTGAGAAAATGTGAGAAAAATCTTAATTATTTGATGGATGGTAAAATGAGTGGAAGCGAGATAGCTGTAAAACTGGCTTTAAACTTAACCAACAGCTTTATTCGTAACTAAACTCGTAAGATGAGGAATAAAAGTATGGCGTTCATCAGAGAGTCGCTATCCGAATGAACGGATTTCATATACAACAAATGTCATTTCCAAACTTCATGTAATGTATGTTCCCTTGGAAACCCACACGGTAAAAGCTTAACAATCCATGATGATTTTGCTGATATTTAGCATTTCTACTTCAGGTTGCAATATTGCACTTAACCAATGTTGAAATAACTTAAGAGTATTGCCAAATATCTTTAATTGAGCCCATTTGACGAGTCATTAATGTAGATGAGAGTTAAACTGGTTAAGAGGGACATTTGTCGACTTTACTGGATAACCGTAATTAGTATATACTAAAACAGTGGATAGCGTTGAACGCACGCGCTGATTGGCTTGTCAAACTCCGAATATCCTGTGCTATTAACCTCTGAGTAATTCGGGAAAAAATGGCGTCCTAGTTTGCATCCGTGACAAGTAAAAAAAATCATCCAAATTAATATTTTGTGGTGTATATTATCTCACTGCTTTAGTATATACTAAAACAACTATTCACCTCAATGTCGGTGGCTAGCGTTGGAAATTTACCTCGCCGCTCGCGGCTCGGTAAATATCCACCGCTAGCGACCTCCACTTCGGTCAATAGTTGTTAACTATCAATTTCATCACATTTCTAATCTCTTATAAAAATCTCACCTGAAGTTGCCACGGGTGTTTTTTTGCCATGATAGTGGTAATGATAGTGGACTGCTTGATGATCTGCTAAATGCAAGTAATATAAACAAAATAACTTATCCTCTTCCGAGCATTCAGCTAATTGGCGCGCATCGCGAAAAACGGCAAGCGCATTCTCGTCCCCAGAGGCCGCGATCCTTTTGGTCAGTTACGGGGATCGCGACCTCTGGCCTCACAGCGGTCAAACGATTGGGCACTCGCGTGAACACGCGCGTGATTTACGCACTTCCGCTCACTTTCCCTCTTCATCTCACAAAATTCCCACGGTCAACCTTCTCCACTCGGCATCTCGGTACTAAGTTCAATCATTCTGCCCCTACAAACGTTCTTTTCCCGAGTTTTACTGCTTAGGCAACAGCCTTTCTGATCCGAAAATCTGCCCCCAGAGAGACCAACGACAACTATCGCGATAAAAACACAAGTCCTCATGTTTCGCTACGAACTCGTAAATTCGACAAGAAAATTCACTATTGTTGCACAGATAGTTTCTTTGTTGAAAACGATATGTAAAAGAGACGCCCCTTTTAGAGCTGTGTTTAAGGTAAAAACCTTAGCTGTTTTGTTTTGGCCTTATCCTCGCGAAATGAAACACGTAACGCGAAATTTAAATCTGCCGCCATTTTGGCGCTTGCTTGTTTCTATAGAAATGGTGCAATCCATTCCCACGCGCGCTCTATCGCGCGCGCGTGGCTTAAGCATGCGGGGGGGAGTGGGGGATGTTGTGGGCTGGGTGCTTGGTTGAACTTCTTTCCCGGGCCGCATTTCTCACGTATGTTTTTTTTTTCTTTTTTCTGCACCGCCTCCAACTAACAGAACGCCTGGGAGAGCCAGATTTAGTAATCATGTTGTTTTGTTAAAGTCTCTTATATATTTCCTCTCAACCCCTCTTCAGGTCGTGATTTCTATCTACATAATCATAATCACATTCTTATAACTATCATAAAATCGTTTTTATCGCTGTTCCGTCTAGTTACCGTAAACGAGCATTTTTCCTGGTTTGTGTTTGGTATAACTGCTTAGTATATACCAACTACACTTAGATATTTTCAGGACTCACCTCCTTTAGAATTCGACGCTCTTTGGACAGTAGGGTTTGAAATTGTAGGAGAAGGCGCTGGTCCTAACGATGATGGAGCAGCAGGTGGTGCGGGTGTGTAGACGCTAGGAGCAGGATGACTGTGAGAAGAAGGAGAAAGAAAGTGATTGTGGTAAGGAACTGGCGCAGGAGATGGGGGAAGGAGTGGAGCAGGAGGTGTCGCTGGAGGTATTGCAGGTGGAGATAGAGCAGGAGAATATGGAACTGGTGGTGATAGTGAAGTAGATGGAGGTAATATAATTGCACCAGGGACACCAAGCTGTGATGTGCTTTTGGCATTTCCTTGATGAATACCTTAAATAAAAGGAAAAGAAGGTAAAAAAAAAGCTTTTCCAAAGTAGGAGCAATCATTTTATTCTTTCAAGTCACTTAAAACGTATCTATGAACATGTTAGCAATGCTATTTTTTTTTTATCCAGGCTTAGAGTTATGTTTCTTATGCGCTACATGTAACTGCGAAAACTGGGCTTTAAGCTGTAGGCATTCCACCTTTTAATTAAAATTCGAAATAATAAGTTTCTGACTAATTCAATCGTTACTCTGACACTCAATAATAAATCGCTGATGATAACAAGCTGTTACGTTTAATATTTAGTTAACTCCAGCACAAATGTTACAGAGTAAAGATCTCTGGCTCACCATGCTCTGGCGTTACAAACACGTTCACAAATTCAGGACAGCCAGCAACCGCTGCCTCAGAAGTACTTGGTTCTCCATTCAGGGAGATCTTGCGCTTGCCAAGTGGATCCTTAGCATAGAATGTCACGTGACTATGCAGTTCAGGTCGGTCTATGATTAGTTTGAGTTTAAACCCAGATCCAGTGACAAGATATCCCTCGTGCTTAAGAGAAGAGTAGAGCGTGAACTGAGATCCAAACTTGTTGATGAAGTTAACTGCAACGCAGGCCTCTACATAAAGAAAAAGTTGCATTAATTGCGTCTGTCGTACATTGTTAGGATTTCATTGATTAGTTACCG
>JAHPZR010026732.1:27500-30000 GCA_019787425.1 Platygyra sinensis
TAATAAGTTTGCTAAGTGCGTTGAGCGTGTACAAAAGACGTGATGTCTAGTTATTCTCGGTATTCAAACACGTTCCAAGCCTCGATACATGAGATTTCACGAAGATACATTTAATTTGTAAAATGAGAAAACAAATCGCTGCTAAAATGATGCCATTTTGGCGAATTGGTGGTTTGATGGTGCGTTCAGGACATTGCAAACCCTTCTACTACCCCCCAACCCCCATAACTGAACCTTTTAGTTAAGCAATAATATTATTTACTGTAAGGAACCGAAGAATTATTGTTAGTGAGTGCAGTTGCAACCATGGATGACCAATAGCAAGTTTAATTTTCTTCCACCGATCGGGCTACGGAGAATAATTTTTCTTAGGTATAAAAAACTCGCCCATTTACGATTTCAAAATGAAGTAGGTGATGAATTTTTACATCCATAACCGCTTACACAGATAGAAGTAATGATTTCCGGTTTGGAAAGGAACAAAATACGTTCTCAATCGGGAGCCAAAGAAGTCTCCCCAGTTTGACGGCTGCTCAAATGTTGGAACACATGTTGCAAAACTTGGCAGGTTTGGATATCTTGGATCGTTCAGCAGAAATTTAACGCGTTTGTAGTCTATCCTGTCCCATTTTTCCAGGTATACGCCATTAGTCACTAAAAGAGAAATAGAAACAAGATTACAATTGTCGTCCGATCTGCACAGGGAACAAAATGTCAACATCACTGGCAATATAGCGATTGAATTGATCGAACGAGACCAAAATTACACTGATAGGTTTCTTCTCTGAGAAACAGATAATGCGGAAATGATAAAAAATTGATAATTTCTTAAAGACAGCAAAGTCAGCTGTGTAAGACAGCAAAGTCAGCTGCAAAATTTGTTAAATGCACAAATGCTTTCCAAAAGGCCATTTATTGAAACAGATGCGGCTCACACCATTTGAAGGCAAATACTTCCTGTTTCATGATCATCCGTTATAAGCTGCTTCTCACGTACTTAAAAAGCCCTTTTCCAACTCAAGCTAACTCACCCTGGCTAAATCGTTAACAACAAGTGAGCTTAACACAGAAATCTGGTCGCAGTTATATCTTGGTATTCTTTTCTCCTGATGGCAAAATAATCCACATGGGATTAAATTGGCTTGTCTTCGGACACTGTTGCATTTAACACACCGAAATCGTAAACGAGCCCGATGCTCCCCGTTTTGCTTGCTTGTTATATCGAATTTTATTTAATGAAACAAATGAAGAAGTCTCGACTATGCTCTGTTTTGTTGTAAAGCACTTAGGGAGCGTAGAGCACTCAAGAAGTCGGAAAGAACAGTCGACTATACGTCTGGTGTCATCGTCTCTCGACTACGTTGTTTGTGTACATGCAGTGGCATCTTTGTAATAAAAATCCAGAAGTCAAATATTTGTATACTTTCAAGGTGATCTGACCGTCAATAATTAACCAATCATCTTCAAGGAGAAATTATTTTTAAAGCCGCACAGAATTCTTTGCGCACCTAGTTGAGCTTGTACTGACCTTCGATACATCGATCGCGCTGTGGGGATAAACATGGCAATTTTCAGTCGGAAGTTCTTTTTGTTCTCATCGTGCTTTGGTTGTGAGTGGAGTTATACCGAGTATTCTTAAAAATTGTTAAACTTAGAAAAGTTCAGTACACGATTATCTAGACCAACAAAGTTGGTTAGTTGGCTTGTGGGCCTTCTGCATGTTCTCTCCCGAAAGAAGTGCGTTTGCGGGCCAAATATAAGTCTTGTTTTCACTCTTAACAGGGATAAATTACTGCTTTGGGCTTTAAAATAGAAGAGAAAAATACAATTCAATGTTTAGGTAGCCTCAGAATGAACGATCGATGAGTACAGAGTCCTCAGGACTTTCTGTTGAAGGTTTTCTTCCTGCAACTGCCGCGAAATATGAAGATCAGGGGCGCTTATAGCTTTCAAGTAAGTTTTGACGACAGTCAAAGATTTAAAGCAGCTTTTTGGACTAGGTAATTTACATTGTTAGTTCGAAGTTGAATTCAACTTTTGGAACGATTGGTAAAGTCACGGGCGTTAAAATGACTGAAAAAGCGATCGACAAAAACTCAAACTTTTGCGTTAGCATGAAGAATAACCAGTTCAAGTTGAACGTGTGGCATGGAGCGAAGCACGTCTGCAAAATTTTGAGCATTTTTTGGCTTCCAAATAGTTTCTTCGCCTCAGCTTGAATGAAAATCTATTGTTATTGAACTTCCTTGCACATTTCTTTCATTTAGTTCCCTGTATTTGGGAATTTTAGGTTTTAGAAGTGAACAGTAACTTGCACGCTGGATTTCTGCATATTTAATTTACGGCAACTTCCAGGCGCTTTGTCTACTTTACTTTATGCTAGTGTCTAGATACCCGGCAGCCGGGAAGTGTTTTCAAAATACTCCATACCCGGCAGTCTGAAATTATTCAAGAATTTCCACGGAAAGACTCATCCAATCCTTCTTTAAACTGTAGATCT
>JAHPZR010026732.1:35000-47500 GCA_019787425.1 Platygyra sinensis
ATCGTTAGCTGGTTCTCGTCTAATGTACTCGTCTTATTATTATTATTATTCCACTTGCACTATCAGCTTTATCTGCTCAGTCTTCATTTCCGTGTCAAGAAACGTTCAGTTTTTAGTGACAGTGAACCAAGTGGTAATGTACAGTTGGGTAGCACAAATTCGATTTTCCTATATATTCTGCAGTTAAAAACGCCACATAAGTTGAAACTGGTACCAAAGTGGAAGTCAATTCAAGATTAAGAACCACACTATTTTACAAACTACATGCATTAACCGAAATCGTAATTTACAATCTGGTGTTTTTACCTAAAAATGGACCGTGTATATGTAGTTGGCAACCCTGCTGGTTACACACAGAATTCAACTGACGCTGATTCATGGCGCTGCAAAGGCAATAATTGGATAAGATTTTGCTTACCTTGCAAGTTACGAGTCTTGGTTTTAAGATCATAGCTATACGAAACAGCTATTAACAGAAATACACACAATTCAAAATAAAACATGGCCGATCGCATCATCTTTAATTGGTGTCTCTTGTGAAGGCGCGAGTGCAAAAACAGCACCATACGAAAGGTCATTTTCCGCCATAAATATTGATGGCGTTTTAGTCTCTGATTGAATGGTCTTTAAGCAAACAACAGGCCACCTGTGACGAAGAGGTAAAGTACCATGAGATGCTTTAGCGCTCTTCTTTTGTGCTTGTCTGCAACGATCTTAACGACACAAGTGGCAGAACAATTAAACTATTAAATATCAACCAAAAACTGGGCCAATATTTCCTCTTGGTCTGAAGGCAAATAAGCATCAGTCGTGAAGCTGTTTGTAATGAGCACAACGGAAATTAAACACAAGAGTCAGCCTTAAGAACGCGGACCCAATATAACGTTTTTGAAAGACAATTTGATTGCCCAAAATGTAGCAAAGATTCAAATTCATCTACGACGAAGGTCTGAAAAATAAATATAACGAATATTGAATAGGATGTATGATGTTGAATTCCTATCTTTTCAAATTCAAGATGATCAATCTGGAAAGGCATTTTGCTTTTTTCAGTTGTGAATCGAGGTGTTAGGATACTTCATATTTGGTTGAACAAAATTTTGTCTCGGCCACAGGTGGTCCACCCCTCTATTTATTATTCAATCTGTTTCTTTAGCCTTCTAAGCTTTATTGAGACAAAAGAACAAACTCTAGGAAGGAAGTCTGTGCAGGCCTTCCTTTTTTCTCACACGATAAGAAGGAGGAAAAATAAAAACCGGAGAGCATTTTAACGAAAACCAGCGAAAAATGGTTGACAAGCAGTGAAAATTTTCTCGCTGATTCATTAGAAGCTATGGGGAGTAGCAAAAGATCTGGACCAGTTACTGAGGCAAGCTTGTTAAGAATTGTAAACTATGATTTGGTGACGGTTGACCTTGGCAACACGAAGTGCGGCATTGAAGGTTAACCAGCCTCTTGATATTCATATAGTTGAGTTACCATTTTGCCCTTTTGTGTAGCGAATATTTTCATTTATGGTTTTTTTAAAAACCCCTTTTTATTTGTTGTAGAAAGCTGCAATTTTGCCATTTTGAAATAAGCTTTTGGCCTCTCATATTCACTCTATTCTTTCTCACTCTGTTAACTGGTTTGTGAAGGTGGCGGCGGAATATGTATGAAGTTTGAAATGGGTCCGAATACATAAAATGCCCAAGGCAGAATGGTCTTGATTCTTTGAACTGTGCGTATAGTTGCTTAAAAAAGAAAACATTTCAAGTTATCCTTCTGCCATCCTTAGGCTTCGAGGGACCCTAAGGCACGTCGGAGGCAGTGTCGGCTTCCAAAGTAGTCTGGTTTCTAGGTATATAATCAGAAGAGCTCTACCTTATCTGTCGGAATCGAGTGAGGTATTGCCTAAGATCACAATTCCACTGTCAATCGGATGGACCCAAGACTCTCGACTTCAGACAAAGTACAAAAACTTCTCTCCTGCCATACTTTTTGGTAAGTAAAAGCGTATGATAGTCACATGACTAGCAAGCCGACAGGCAAGGACGGAGGGGAGGTAGAGGGAGTTCAACCCAGTTTAGCCTGTTTCTCATGCATGAGACTGGGGGAGGTGGCTTTTTGCGTTCCCATGTTTCTTCAAAAGAGCCATCCCGATAAGAATCAACTTTCTTGTTAAAGTGTGACTATGATCCAAAAATTGTAGTAGTAGCACTTGAAGTAGTGAAAGTACCCGAACTAAATTGTTTATATTGTAATAATTACATGTCAATTATTAAGCAACAGTGAACCAAAATAAGGTCACATATTTCAAAATTACCAGGGATTTTTAAGTGTAGTTGCCATAGAACCGTTAAGTCACATGACAAAATAATTGAAATTCAAAACGTTGTCACGGCTGATAATTTCTACTAAAATTCTCAAAGTTTGACGACTTCAGTTTGGGTGTTGTTTAAGTAAGAGAAGATTTAAATGTGCCCAGTACTTAATCTTATAAATCTCTTGCGGCAAAATTCTAAGAGCTTTCTTTCCTTTCGAGTCAAAGACAACAAGGAACCAAAGGTACACTTGTAGCAAGAAGGTGTTTTAATATAGCCATTGAATGGAAACTTATTCAGGTTACTATACCGGTCACTATAAAAAGTAAAATGAAATACGTATGCTTGGCACTTTGTATATAGAATAATGATTAAAAAGATAAATAAACTTCCTCACGTACCAGCGGCCAGGAAGCACTGACGAGCAACCCTTTTCTCATTGTATGTGTGCTTTTGTCATCTTTGTTGTGTTTTTTTTTTCATCTTAGTTTTGTTTTTGTCATCTTACCTGTGATTTTGTCATTTTAATATGTTTTTTCTTAACTGACAACCGATGTCAATCGAGCCACTAGTCGTTACAATTTCGCTCATTTTCATTGTTAGTAAATCAATTAAATTGTCGTGAAGTAGGTTACGGAACTCTCCAGAGTCGATTCGTTAGTCAAGTTTGCGCAGTAAGGAACGACTACTCGAGGAATGAGATTGAGAATCGCTAGGCTGATAAGTTTTATGCGTGATAGAAAAACAAATTACTCGTAATCAGATCGTTAAAATGTCCCAAATTTAAAAAACGCTTCAAGCTCATTATAACGTTACAGTATCTTATTTTTCAGAAACTTTGCTAATTCTAATAAACAATTAATATAGAAAACGCATTGGTTTTTATTATCAGCGAAAGGAACAACGCGAGCGCAGCTGATAGATTAATGAGCCAAATACAGCGAGAATCTGCGTTTCATAAAAGGCGAACGTTTTTTCACATCAACGAGTCAACGTAGAGTCATATCTAGGGGCTTGCAATTTATCGGCGGGATTCTACTATATTTTCATCATGCGGTACTGCAGAAGGATGCGTGGGAAGAAGCGTGATGCTATCTTGTGTTTCGTTTGAGCTCGAGCTGCTGTCTCCTTTATGGTTCTGTTCACTTCACCGTCGTCAAGGCAATCGCCACACCCTACTTGCAACACTGAGATGGACATTGAAGGGGGCACCCGTATCCTGAATTGGTACAGCTGGTTGCACAAACTACAATAAAGAAACGTAATTGGGGTTTATTGGAAATGTACACGAGCCGCCCACTGGAAACTGACAGAAGTTATTTTCTAACAATTTTAAAAGCCTTAAAACAAATAACAATTATTCCATGAGCCCGCGTTGGATATGAAGTGATAAAATAACCAACGAGCGTGTAGCGCGAGTTGGTTATAATCACTTCATATCCAACAAGGGCGAATGGAATAATTGTTTTAGTAAATTCTCAAACCGGGTTTTGCCGCCGATTTCTATTTCCACAATTTTACAAAGCGAAAAATTTTAAACTTGGCGCACTATTTTCCATATGACGTAAAACTCCGACTATTGGCTCATAGTCGGAGTTTTTTAGCCAATCAAAAAGCTAGAAATGCAATAGTCGGAGCTGAGAATTTACTAAATGGGTATTAGAAAACACTTTTAAATCCCGGAAGAACAAGTGGCGACGTAGTGTCCCACAGCACGTAATTCAATGCTTCTCTTTCAGTTTAGTTTAGCCTAATCTTTTGGCTTAAAGAAAAATAGTGTCCAAATATAAGTACTAGGATGATCGGTAAATAACGTTAACAATTCTTTCGAATTGTTATCTAAGCCACACCCGGCTTTTAAGTGCTGACTACATTTATCTGATCTCTCTTCTCTAAGGATGAAACTGTATTATGATCAAATGATGTTGATAATTTTTCCTTTTTGCGATGGGGCCCACGAGATTTTCAGGGTTGTTTTCCTCCTATGTAAGTAAGTAAGTAAGTCATGTCACGATCGTATAATGAAGTCTTTACTAGCCAGTCTCTACCTGGGATCAGCCATACAGAACGGACCGACAGTTGAATCTGTCAGCCTTACAGAATGATATGAATTTTCATAGTTTATAATAACGACCCGTTCCTATACAATAATCAAAAGGAATTTGCGTGGCTTGATTACCGGGAGTCACAAGTGGCGTCTTTTCAGGATACAAATGATAGTGATAGTGAAATGATCCATAGCCTTTCCCTATCAAGAGATACAGAGAAATTGATCAAATTATCTCGTCTATTAGGAGCGATCGAGATCGTTAGTGAATTAAATGAGATGGAGGGCTTGTGAAAAGAGGGTGAGAAGGGGAAGGAAAAAAGAAAGGTAACAATGAGAGGGCTTGGTGACAAAGTCGATAAGTAAAAGATAACGGTTGTGACTGGAATGGATACTCCAAAATATGGTGAGACACTTAAATTTGTGTATATAAGGTACCAACCGATCTTAGTAAAGTTTTACCAAAGGTTCACCAAGTTTAATTATGGTGTAACCAGAACAATTTATGAAAGGTAACCATTTCGAGCCGGCGCTTAGACCTAATCACTAGAGATCAGTGCCTGACCCAGCAGTCATTCTCTGCCTAAATAGGGTGTCGTTTGTCTGCTTGTACCTGTTTATGTGTCACGAAGTGTCTCACCATATTTTGGAGTATCCACTCTAGCAATAACCAAAAGGTAACCTTTTTTTTGGACTCGTAAACGTAGGGAGTGGTTGCCCAATCTCCCGAGCCAGGGGCTCATGACAAAAACGCACGACTGTTTTCAGTACTATTTACAAGTAACATTACTACTTAAAATTATTATATTCGCTAAGATTCAGAATAAAATATAAAATATCCTTGTGGGAAACTAGTCCTTTATTCTGTTAATTATCCTTCATCTCTCATGATTAAAACCTCACCTGTTAAAAACACGTGCAAACGACAACATACTATGCAGCATGTCAAGAAAAAAAAAACAATTAACCAAGATCCAATTACTGTTGGCAAGAAGTCAATAAGGTAAAGTAAATACGGACCAAACAGGATCGCAGCTGCCTATTGCTATCGACTGGCTCTTTTTAAGACCGTATCTTACTCTATAAACCAAGGTATATAATGACCCTAACCTCCCGCCAGACTCACCGCTTTGAGTTGCTGAAACTGGAGAGCCCGGGCCAACTGTAGGGGGTGAATAACTTGGTGGTGCTGCTGCTTGTGATGGAGGCGAAAGTGGAGGAGGTGGATTAGGAGAAGGAGAAGGAGGAGGAGGAGGAGGAGGAGGAGGAGGAGGAGGTTGTGCTGGAGAAGGAGGAGGTGGTACTAGAGAAGGAGAAGGTGGTGCTAGGGAAGGAGAAAGAGGGATAGGAGGAGGAGGAGGAGGAAGAAGAGGAGAGGGTGGCTTTAGAAATATAGGAGGATGAAAAGACGAAGAAGGATACAGAGTGGATGGGTTAGTGGTAGCGTGAACATTGTGTGGTAAGGCTTCAAAATTGCCTGATGGTTCGGGAGGAGCATTACCTGCAATAATAAATCAATTGTTTTAAATTCAATTTTTTCCTGTCAAATACACCGGCATAAACCGTTATTATTACTATTATTATTATTATTATTATTATTATTATTATTGTTATTATCATTATTATTATTACTATTATTATTATTATTATTATTATTATTGTTATTATTGCTTAAGAATTTCCTTCAAGAAGAACAACAAAAATCGTTTCATGATACTTGTTCTGAAGTCATTGACACATCCCAGATATTGGCTCAGATATTCTTGGTTTTCCATTTAAGAGTACTATATGCTTCCCAACTTCCTATTACTCTCACATTCGATTATCAATCAGTGATTATAATAAGCTGTTCAAAATTTATTTAACAGTGTAAAGTTTTCAGTCTCACCTTGCTCTGATGCTACAAACACGTTCACAAATTCAGGACAGTTAACAATTGCTGCTTCTGAAGTACTAGGTTTTCCGTTCAGGAAGAGTTTGCGCTTGCCAAGTGGATCCTCGGCTTTGAATATCACGTGACTATGCAGTTCAGGTCGGTCAATGATGAGTTTAAGCTTAAAGCCAGTTCCAGTGACGAGATATGCCTCGTGCTTGAGGGAAGAGTAAAGCTTAAATGGTGCTCTGAAGTTGTTAATGAAGTTCAAGGCGACACACGTCTCTGAAATAGAAAACAACTGAATTTCACCATATAATTCGGTCATGTCTTACTCAACAAAAATAGCTCTTTTCGCCGACCTGTTAATTAAGAAATTGCTTTAATTGATTCGAGTTAATCAAGAGTGGTTCCAACGACGAACTAGAAACAAAGGAGAATCGATTATTTCAACCAAATAGGATTCATTCAGAATTTTGCCGTCTGTAAACTGAAAGTGCAATTGTTATAACGTTTGCATGCTAAAAGGGAAAAAGCAGTTGTCAAGTCCAGAAATAAACTGGAATAATATACGAATAGATAAAAATGTTCTCCATTGTTTGCCGTCCGTTAACTCAAAGTGCGAAAAAGATTTGGTCTTAGAATATGGGAGAGTCTAGTTTTTGTTTTGATTCACTCGATGATACACCTATCATACGTTTGAGACGACGGTTTCGTTTCATTCTAAATAAGATACACCCAATATAATGATTATACTTTTAGAACTTGTGATTGAAGGCTCCGAAGGAACGCCTGGGACTGTAGATCCAGATGTTGGTGCTCCACCCACAGTTCCTGCAGTGGGGCATACGGGTATACAGGCAGGCTGAGCAGGAACAGGTGGTACGTCCGGAACTAAACTAGGGTGATGAGGAAGTGGTTGCCCACTGATCGCAGGATGTGCAACTGGTCCAGCAACGTTTCTGCAATTCATATATTTGTTTTGTTTCTGCGATATTGGCATGAATGAAAATGTACACCGTTCAAGGACATCTGGATCACCGTTGTAAAAGTCCAGTTGAATGAGCGTGGAGCCATGAAGCTTCTTATCTTTACTTTGACAAATGAACCAATCTGAGTGCATTGATTGAAGCATCAAATTTCTACTGTATTTCATCACGTTATAAACTTTGAAAGAACTCTCTTTATCTGTGAAGGAAGAGATATATACATGTAAATATTATTATGTGCAATCTTTAGAATATGATTTTTGGAGTAAACTAACACTATCGAATACGTATAAGACAATGTATAGGAAGGCCAGTCAGATTCCAATCGTAATCGATAGAACAATAATAAGCGAGTTTTTACCAAGCACGGATAATCCGCAAATGTGACATTTTTACCCGTTATAGTAGAAAATGGTATTCCCAAGTTACTTTTAAAAGCCCTGACTTTTGTAGGTTTTTATTTACTCAAAAAATTACGCCACTCTTCCTGGTATTTTAGAGAGATGCTCAACTCTGCAGCGTGTTGTTGACAAGATAAGACTCATGACTGTTCATTTCCTCGAGTTCTCAGTGTAATAGTTAATAAAACAGCTGGTTAATTGTTGTGTTACTTGAATAGTCTTTGTAGTTGTTGGTTTTAGAAACTCTGCAGTGCTACTCAACTTAACTTAATATTTAACTGCAGTAATATACTTACGATGAAATTTACTTAATCATTTTGGTGTCTTATTAGTGCTTTCACGGGAGATATTTTTCAGGAAAAATGGATGTTAGATTCAAAAGCGATTATTATAGCACCTACCAAACAGTTCTGATCCATCCCTTTTCTGGAGAATGAAGTTATAGTTCTTCTGTCTCATGAAATATCCCGGTAGGCAAACTGACTCAAAAGAAGCACTTTCTTTCCCTGGCTTAATCCTTTTATAAAGTGCAGGCATTCGAACTTTGAATACTTGACAAAACGGTCGCAGAGCTACCTTGCCATTAAAAGATCTCCAACAGAAGTTAAGAGAGCCATTCTCCTGCGGATACGGGACGTCCCAAGAATGAACAGTGTACAATCCATCTTGCACAACTTAACAAAAAAAATATAAGAGAAAGAAATATTAGATATCTATTTATACCATTAAATTAAATTTTACTTTTACTACTGTCAACACAAGTTACCCTATGTACGAAAATTACACTGGATTGATTGATGAATGAATATCTTTAGTTTTTTAATCGTGAGGTTTTTATCATGCGTTTTGGCCATGGTGATACATTCCAATAAAATTTACACTTAAACCGAAAACATTTCTCTGTTGATAGAAACCCTCGATATTATATAGCGTGACTTTATCATAAAAACGTTATTCAATACTGTGTGATTGTATTCTATTCAATTTCATTGCATAAAACATGAACGTAAGCTTCCTCACTTCTATTGCATTTTTATCCAGTATGCATCCTCTATTGTCGATGTATATTAAAATATCTTTTTTGGCTAAGAAAATTCGAAACTGGTTTGAATAATTCTGAGCTTCGGTGAAGCCATCGTGGGTAGATACATTAATACGTACGGGCATATAAACAAGGTATTCAAAAAGTTGTTATCAACTCACGCTTGCTTGCGCCTCCTTGTCTCCATACTAGCTTCCTGGCCATAGTCTGAGCATCCTCACCCGGCTTTAACATGTACGTAACCTTTACTTGAACAGAAGATGCTACTGTTTGAGGAGAGCCCTCACTGCCGCCACCCATCGCACCAGTTGATCCAGTTCCCCCACTAGAAGTTACTTGCGATCCTGCTGCAGTTACCGAGGCTCCAGTCACTACCTCAGATGAAGAACCTGCTGCTGTGATTCCCGCCCCTCCAGAAACCACACTACCTGTTGTTGCTGCACCACCAGCACTAGCACCAGCACCAGCACTAGCACCAGCACCAGCACTAGCACCAGCACCAGTACCAGCCCCAGCACTACCAACACCAACACCAACACCACCTCCACCTCCTCCTCCTACGCCTACACCACTACTCCCACCACCAGCTCCACCCAATGCACCTCCTGCACCCGCTGCACCTCCAGTACCTCCAGCACCTCCACCTCCAGCACCCCCACCTCCACCGCCCCCACCACCACCACCTCCACCGCCTCCTGAAGCAGGAACCTTCAAGGAGACCACGTTTCCATTCTGCACAATGATCTTGAATTGGTGCGGATCCCTTCCATAATAGCTATTAAGTCCTTCTTCAATTGTTTTTGTGGTCATTTCAATGGCAGCTTTTTCACCAGCACTCGCTCCTGCGGATGCTCCAGTCTCCATTCCTGCCAATGCACCAGCCTTTGCTCCTGCTTTTGCTCCACTATGCATCGCCCACTTTGTTCCAAATGCAAAACCAGCTTTTGCACCGGCTCTTGCGGCTACTTTGAGTAAAATTGCTTGGTAGGTAGCATTTTGCTCTAGAAATAGGGATAAGAAAGCGTGTGAGGTAAAACACTCATTCGTTAAACAAAAGTAACGATAAAATTGTACATACCGGGAGAAGGCGGCAAAGATGTCCATAGGAACTTGGAGGGTATCACTTTGTAGAATGTTCCGTCTGGTGTCTGTACTGCAACTTCCAGGTGATCATTCTGATGGTCGTCTTTCATAACAGCCTCCATGTAGTAATATTTACCTTTCTTCAAGTAAACCGGGAGAGATTTTTGATTCGAGAATCTAGATAAATAATGCAAATTACTTGGAAGAATCTAATGGCTACGATTGAGAGTGAATCTCCGAAATACAGACAAATTTAACCTACGAGCAGGCTCTTCTCGGGTAAAGAAAGAAAGAGAGAGTTATTCAAAGTTCTACAGGCTTTGCAAGAGCGCTCTTCTTCCCCTTTCCTCTCTTTGTTTCTTTGCCCGCGAAAAGCTTGCTCGCAGACTATGGTAATATGCTTTTGAAGGAGGCCACATCAAGGATTCAGGAAGTGTGCATGTTGCATCTCATTCTATGTTTTAATGAGTGACACCATAAGAAAAGCTAGCTATAGATATAGACACTATTAAATATATTCGCTATAAATAACTCTTGTGACCAGCTTTTAATTGAGCTCCAAGTTTAATGGGAAGCTGATTGGCTTCAGAGTGCTAAAAAGCTCAGTATACAAAAAATATTTCTTACATTCTATATATAAAAAGTGATGAAATCTTAAATTTAATGATGTTGTTACCTATCATATTCATACTGAAAAGTGGGAAATCCTCCATCAACAGAACTAATCATCGTCTTTGTGTCAGGTTTCTCATTGGTGCTGATAAACAGCTCACTCCCAGCGTTGGATGCTGAAAAACAGATTGCCGAGCAAACAGTCATCAGCCGCTTAAAAATGTAATCTAATTCGTAAAAAAAAACCTTTCTTGACGCTTTACTCAGTTTTACTGCCTGCGGAATGGCGATGGTTTGTGCAGAAGGGTATTATCAAAAGTAACATCAAATTACGTCAACTCGCACATTGGGATCCCGATAACATTTACACCTACAGTAACTGTGCTTTTCCACACACTTAGCTAGTGTGGTCGAGCCATGTTTCATATTTATGGAAGAAGCATGAACAAGCCAGCCTGATATGTCATCAAACCTTAGGATTTACCCGGCCAAATCAGCTTAGATCTGGCCAAATGAGGTCAGTAAATTGATGTAGAGCTTTTTCACTCGAGTGGCAGGCACCCATGCAAATTTTTTGCAATAAAAGCAAGTGTCTACATAAGGAATAATAGCTTCCACAGAACAAACGAATGAACTTACTGATCAATCGTATCTTCAATGGTCTCGCACAGACTCGTTTTGACACAGAGGAAAAGGACAACTCTCAAATGGCATATTGGCTTGATACACCAACGCCTACCGTGACGCCATGTTAAAACGCTTCTATAGAACTTATCACTCATCATTATTTACTTTCACTTGTCACTGTGGTCAATTTTAAACAAAATTTGAATTGAACGTATTTAAATTACAGTTATATATTGTTGTGTTTATGTGGTGCCTTGATATTACTGTAACTTTGTGATATCTGACTGGCACTACCTCTTTTATCATGTAAAAAGTAGTATCTTACAAAGAAAGAAATAATGGTTTCCTGTCTGAAATGGAACGAAATATGTCCTCAAGCGAGAACCAAAGAAGTCTGCCCATCGTGACGGCTGCTCGAATGTTGGAACACATGTTGCAAGACTTGGCAGGTTTGGATATCTTGGATCCCCCAGAAGAAATTTAACGCGTTTGTAATCTATTCTGTCCCATCTTTCCAAGTAAGCGCCGTGGATCACTACAAGGAAGAACAAAATATCAGATTAAGAGACTAGCATTAAATGGAACATTTGGAACCAATCGAAAAAGGCGACTAACTCACTGTTACACGGGGACCCCGCGCTTCCGAATGCTCTTTTCCGCCTTACCAACCCATGGTCAGTTCCTGGTAAAAAGGTAACAAACTTGATTATATCAGAAACTATCTTTATTTTACAAGAGTTCTTATTCATCAATAGGAAACTTGAACATCTTTATCTTACAGAACATGAGATATTCGTGGCCAATTTAAGACCTATAAGAAGTCAGTTAATTGAGACATTTCAGATGAAATTGAGATGGTTCATCGCAGTTGTCGCAAATTTTAGCCCGAAAAACTTTTCGTGGCTTTAACGGGATTCGAACCCATGAAACATTTCAGATTAACAGAAAACTGGTGCATGCGTACAAACCAACCAACTGACCATAGAGCCAAACAAACAGAAAAACCTGTCTCACGATTCCAGGTTAACGGTAGATGTAGATTTACAAGTCAGTTTATATAGAGAAATGTTTCGAAGTCTTGTGATTTTCATGCTGGTTTTTTTTCCACAGGCACGTTTAAATTGTGGTGCTAAATGACATGAAAATTTAGGGGCCTCTTTTAAACCGCGTAGACGAGACAACTCGTGTTAAGATCAGGAGAACTTGTTGCACTTATGTCCAGGATTGAACGCAAGTATTGTTTAATTAGTACTTCATATTAGGCAGAGTTATTTGACATTTTCATATTACTTCGTATTTGACAGAATTGGGTGTGTTTTGGTGACTTTTTACCAATGAGAACACTCTGTGATGCTTATCATAAAAGAATTTATTAGCGTTCAATCTTGGACATATCTAGAACTTGTAGCAATCAAAATATTTGTGTTTAACGCTTTTGTTTGGTGTAGAAGACACGTTTCGTCTCAGTGAATCCAGTGTCTTGTTTATTCACAAATTTTTATACCATGCCAATCTCTAGGCAA
>JAHPZR010026732.1:52500-72500 GCA_019787425.1 Platygyra sinensis
TTCACGCCTTTTGTTAAGGCCATGTGGATTAAGTGTGAATAGTTGCGTCATCCAATAAGCTTCTCTTGTAAGCAGTAACTGGTCTAAGTGTAATGGGGTTTGGAAGGATATGATTTGTTCGATAATGACAAAACTTATTTGGGAAATGTCGTGTTGGGAACTATTAAAATGCACTGCCAATTCACATGTTCTTCTATTGTTAAGCATATTCGATTTATGGTTACGGAATCTAATTTTAAACTCTGTTGATGTAGAACCCACATATTGTAGATCACATTTACAGCACGTTGCAAGGTAAATTACATTTCTAGATGAACAGGACAATTTTTGTCGGATAGGATATTGCCTACCTGTGGCTGAGCTTCGAAATTTAGAATCATGAATTAGGAAATTCTTACACAGGTCACACCTATTTTTATCACATTTAAAACACCACCTGTGTTGACCGTCTGATTAGCAGCAGAGTTTGGTCGAAATTTAGATGGCGCTAGAACTTCTTTGAGATTTTTGGTTCGGCGGTAAGCAGGAAAAACAGATTTAGCTGGAAAAATATCTGTGGTTTGAGATGAAGATCTTAATAAATGAAAGTGTTTCCTAATGATGTTTTGAATGTCTGGCAAAATGGGATTATAATCGAGTACCAGAGGAAAAACTTTTTTGACAGCTTTCACCTTTTTGTTTAAAAGTTCGGGTCTGGGAATTTTAAGAGCCTTATCGAACTGTTTGTCAACTAAATCTGCGGGGTAATTTTGCAACTTCAGATACCCTTTATATTCCTCACACCTAGTTTGTAAAAAATCATCAGTTGAACAATTGCGCTTAATTCTAAGAGCTACCCCATAGGGAATTGCCCTTTTGCAATGTGACGGATGTGAACTAGAAAAAGGCAAATAAAGGTGGCTGTCAGTAGGTTTAGAATAAATGTCAGTAACAATAAACCCATCCCTAAGGTGTAATGTAAGATCTAAAACATGCAAAGAACTATCTGAATAGACCAGTTCAAATTTGATGGTGGGGTACAGAGAATTAATGTAATCAGTGAATTCAAGCAATTTAGGCAATCCCTGGGTCCAGAGATCAAAAATGTCATCCCTGTACCTCCACCAGAGCATCGGTTTCAAGTTACCTTCCAATTTGGCTTTCTCATCAATTATACCCATCGCTAAATCAGCATAACTACATGCATTTTTTGGTCCCATCGCCGTACCATGTTTTTGTACAAAATTTTGTTCCGAGAAATGGCAATTATTAACACGAAGACAAATTTCAACAGCCTCAGCTATGCAATCAGTAGAGGGAAATTTAGACGATCTAGAATCGAGCGCCTTCCTAACAGCGGTAATACCTAAGTTATTGTCAATGTTAGGAAACATTGACACTACATCCCAGGAAACGAGTAAAGAGTCTACTGGGAGTGGGCCTTTTGCATTCAAGGCTTGTATCTTGTTGATTAAATCAGTGGAATCCTTAATGAATGATGGAAGGTTTTGGGAAAGCGGTTTAAGGTAGAATTCAGTAAAAGCAGAGAGTCGTTCGATAGCTGTACCACAGCAAGATGTAATGAGACGGAGTGGGTTGTCTCTTTTGTGTGTCTTAACATTTCCAAAAGCTACCCCCGATTTTGGCTCCAAATTAGTAATCCACGTGGCAATCTCCTGACTAATCTGCCCTTCGGAAAGCCATTTACGACCCCAGTTCTTAACCTGCTCAAAATGATCAAGTGTAGGATCCGAATCAACTTTGTCGTAATGCAAGCTATTGTTAAGCTGCCCTAACATCTTGCTGTGGTACTCTTCCCGATTAAGAATTACAAACCTTGAACCCTTATCTTGAATTCTAATAATGTTATCACTATGTTTCAAATTACGTAAAGCTAACCTTTCTTTCCTAGTAAGATTGTCCTTTGGTTTACTTAGGTTTCTTGGCTCCAAAATGTCCTTTCTAACATTGTTTAGGAAAAGTTCGACTTCAGGATAAGCAGACTTAGGGGGCATCCAATTGCTTCCAGAACGGACGACAGGAAAGGGGCTCTCTTCCTCTCGGTTGTCGTCCAATTTGTTCTTGTCATGATGAAATGCAGCAAGGCGAATACGCTTATCAGAATTGTCGAGATCGTCGATAACTTTCTGCCAATGGACATCCTTGGGCGTTGGACAGAAAGCAGGTCCCTTAGTTAAAAGTGTACTTTCTGCATCCGTGAGGGCAGTAGATGAGAGATTGATAGGTTTCAGATCTGGGACGTTATGGCCTGGTTCGTCGTTTCTGGTGTTAGTGATATTTCGGTCTTGGGCGTCACTGTTATTTTGTTTGTAATTTTGATCTTTTTATACTTTTTAATTAAGCCGCTTATATAAACCAGTACCTCTGATACGCACAACCATTGTAAATAGTTTTTAGTTTTTAATTTTTAATTTTTAACGTTGATCTGAGGAAGGCTGAATAGCCGAAACGTTATTAAATCGAGTCGGACCAGTTAGAAGTTTGCCCCACTGCTTTTTCCGAGTATTCGTCTATAAACCTTTTTGCATGAGTGCAAATGATATATTGGTGATTTGAAATTTTCACGGCACCCAGATGGCCACACTAATAAAGAATTCCAAAGCCTTGAAACTGATATTGTATTACATACAACTTTGAAATAGCAGAACATCGGTGATACTATGTATTTTTTTATGTTTAGTCTTAATAGTTGAAAATATATTTTGCACGATAAAAACCTACTTATATACAGTGGCACCCCGCTATGACAAACCCCGCTATAACGAAGACCCCGTTATGACGTACAACATTTGAAAGCCCGGCAGAATTACAGTAAAATATGTGGAAACAAAACGCGCTAAAACGAACCCCGCTATAACGAATCGATTTTGATGGTCCCAACGCACAATTTACCCCGCTATAACGAATATTTTGTCATGTCGCTCACAGTCAGTAAAAACGAGTAGATGATACAAATGGTTGATGCTATTGTTCAAGATAGGGAAACTTTGACCTTCTAAGCTTTGCTTTATTTAAATGTAGCTGTTCACGCGCATGTCTGTAGACTGTTTTGCGTGGTGTGTATCCCATTGTTCAGCTTGGTTCAGCGTACATGGTTACCCTGCTGTAACGAATATTTTTGTTGCTAACCAGATAATTCGTTATGATAGGGTCTTCGCTATAACGAAAATTTTTTCGGTACCGTGACACTTCGTTATAGCGGAGTGCCACTGTAATTTTTAGCAAGGTTTTAAGAGCTTATTAGTGAGAGCGATTATATTTCAGATCCAAGTGAATACCTACCCTGGACAGCAAGAGCAGGGGGCTTTGGGCGATGATAGTGATAGTGAAAATGAATTGTTGTATTATCTGCAAACAGCAACATAACCACAATAATTAATTAGGTAGTAATTAACCACAACATAGTAATTTAGTAAGTGACTAAAGTAATGAAAGTAATTAATTGTAGTATCATGCTTTTCAAACATCGATGCCACAGGCAGTACTGCTTTTTCCAAACAGTCTGAGTTATCCTAAACGTGGTACCAGGCAACCACTAAAGTAAGAATTCAGTTAATGCAATTACCAGCCTGCAGAAAAGATTTTTTGAGGTCCACCTCATGCTCATGGTCACTCATACTGACTTTCATTCTACCCCGATGCATATATAAAAAGTTAATAAACTAGATCGACTTGATGATAAATACCACTTGCTCTAGATGGATTTGTCCGATCCAATGACTACTTTCTTACCATCTTGCGAAGTAGGTGTTCCAGAGACGGAGGGAGGGGGATAAGGAGCTGGACCAGGCGATGGAACAGGGGGATTTGAAGGTGGCATTGCAGGCGGGGTCTGAGGTGGAGGAACAGGGTATGCCACTGGTGGCGATACGGTGGGAGAAGGCATAACTGGAGGTAAGGCTGGAAGTGGAGGTGGGGACGGAGGGAGAGGAGGAGGAGGGAAATGAGGTGGAGGAGGACTGGGAAGGGAGGTAGGAGAAGGAGGAGAATGAGAAGGAGGAAGGGAAGCAGGGGGAGGAGAAGGAGGAGGGACGGAGGGTGCTGATGGCGGGGAGGGATATGAAGGGGGAGGAGAAGGCGGTTTGGGAGGCGGCAGTGGAACGAGAGCTGGTGATGAGGCTGGTGGATGATGACCTGTAGCCGTCGTGGCAGGTCCTGTTAAAAAAAGGGTCCTATAAGAATTAAAATTATTTCAACTCATTAAATTATTAGCAAATCTGAGACTCGAGTAATTGTTATAAACGAGTATAGTAAAGTATTCTCTTTACTTTGAATTAGTCACCCAGGAAAAGTGTCTCATGACTTCTATGTCAACTTTTATACCAAATAAATGTCCTGGAATTTTTCTACATTTATATTTTAATTACTTCCTCTGAATGAGGAAAAGTATTGACCAAACCACCGAGGTAACCCTTACGCAATGATAAAAGCTATAATTAATTTTGAAATGTTAAAAATATTCAAGAGATTGAAATGCTAAAATAAATCACCTTTTTCTGATGTCACTAACACGTCTACAAACGCAGGGCAGCCATAAATCACAGGCTCCGAAATACGTTTCACTCCATTCAGAAGGATTTCCCGTTTTCCAGTTGGATCTACGGCGTAGAATATTACGTGACTATGCAGCTCGGGCCGGTCAATTATGAGTTTGAGTTTAAAACCAGATCCATTGACAAGATATCCCTCGTGCTTGAGAGAAGAGTAGAGCTTAAATTGAGACCCAAAGTTGTTGATAAAGTCAATCGCGACGCACATCTCTGAAACAGGAAGAAACTGTCAGTCGCTAATATGTCAGGTTTGTTTCGTCTTCGTGGTTGGCGACCATGACACAGGGAAAATACAATATGACCACTCACAACAGTTAATACCTTTAAGTCAAAACAAGAAAAGTGGAACTTATGGATGACGTAAAATGTAACCAAATCACTAAAAATTGAAAGCAATGAGGATTAACGTCATTTGACTTTTCTCTTTGAAAATAGCACGCAAAGTTCATTTTAATTTGATAACCTTCAAATTTCATTTAAACTTCATTAATTCTGTCGACAAACGTTTCTTCTGAGTTACAAATTTTTTTTGAATTGGTCTGGCATGTAGCCTGTCATGCAACAAAATAACGTACAACAGAATAACACTATTAATAAGATATTTTTGGGTAAGTCACTTTCAAAAAAGTGAATAACTTTAGTTGTGTCAAATGTAACTCTTTTAGTTCTGTGGTCACGAAGCTCTCTAGAATCTCTAATTTCATTGGATCTTGTTGGCACGAAGCTCTATTGTTTTAGGGCTAGGGTCCATTGTTACTATTGTTTGTATATCATTTTCTCAACCAATCCTGTGAGCATTTGCGAAGAACTTCGTGGCGGCCCTTTTAGTTTAGCACTATAATGTGCTAATTGGTGACGCTATAAACAAATAAACAAACATTTCAAATATGACAAACTATTAAAAACCCTAACTGATAGGAGGCTGACCAGTTGAATATTTACACAACGCGGTCGAAGAGGTGAACTCGGGGATACTCAGAACAAATCCAGATAGCGGTAGGGTAGAGGATTTGAACCAGAGACCTTCACATTTCAAGTCCAGCGTCCGAAGCCACTGGTCCAATTTGACATCTTTGTTTTTCTACCACAAGCTGCAGACTGAGAGCACACCCCACTACAAATTTGAGCGAAATTTCAAGCTAGGAATGCTTACCTGACTCGAACTTCGCTAGCATTGCTCGAAGATTGTCGCCTGCTTCCTATTCCTATTGAAGTACCATTGTAGGACTACATATCTTGTTAAATTGAGAAAACCTAAACTTACGCATACTTGTGACGGTGGGCGTCTCAGAGACAATTGATGTTGAGGGAGCAGGACCTGTCACTGGGCACACTGGTATGCAAGAAGGCAGGGCAGGGGGCGGTGGTGGTGTTTTAGAGACCAAATGAGGGGGGTGGGGTAGAGGTTGTCCATTGATTGCGGGATGTTCAACTGGTCCAACGACGTTTTTACAGTTCTTTAGCTTATCGTCGTTTTGCGAGATGGGATGTGCTAAAAAAGTGCATCGATCAAGGACATCTTGATCACCGTTGTAAAAGTCTAGAGCTAACTTAGTTGCATGTAATTTCCTTTGCCCGGATTCACAGATATACCAGTCTTTGTGCATGGAGTTGAAAAGGAAGTTACGATTGTACCTCATAACTGAATAAATACGGAATGAGCTGTCTTTATCTGCAAAACGAAAAGAACGAAAGTCATAAATGTTCTGAATGTTTTCTTTTATCCGGAATTTAAGCAGAGACATACATTGAGAGCGGAATACGTTAAGAATTAATTACGCTGGATGAAGCCGGAAGAATTTTGGGTGTGTGGATTCAACCCGAACGGACTTTAAACACGAATAGACGTTTTGAAATGTAAATGTCTCTAATTCTGTTCTGATTTTATGTGCAAACTATTTGGCATTCTTGTTGCATGCTAATGCATATTCTGAAACCTGATTGGCTGATTGCCTGCTCTCGAAACTATACTAAAACAATTAGATTATTCGCTCTCTATCTCCCTGTTAGGAAGTCACGACTTTCGGCACCTGAGGTTGCCACTTCAACAATTCAGTCAGTTTTGGATTGTAGTTTAGCAAGGAAAATCGCCCATTTTCTTATAGTGACCCTTACGTATATTTACTGGCCAAGTTTTGTAGTCGCAACATTAACATTTCGAATCTACGGAGCCCCTAATAGGACATCAACCAACAAAGTTTTAGATGGACTGAAAACAACTTATAAGACGACTTATAACTCGTCCAAGACGACATATCAGTCTTTAACGTCTAAGACAACTTAGAAGTCAACTTATAACTCGTCTGTGGCGACTTACAAGTCAACTTATAACTCGTCCATGGCGACTTATAAGTCGACTTATAACTCGTCTATGGCGACTTATAAGTCGACTTATAACTCGTCTATGGCGACTTATAAGTCGACTTATAACTCGTCTATGGCGACTTATAAGTCGACTTATAACTCGTCTATGGCAACTTATAAGTCGACTTATAACTCGTCTGTGGCGACTTACAAGTCAACTTATAACTCGTCCATGGCGACTTATAAGTCGACTTATAACTCGTCTATGGCGACTTATAAGTCGACTTATAACTCGTCTATGGCGACTTATAAGTCGACTTATAACTCGTCTATGGCGACTTATAAGTCGACTTATAACTCGTCTATGGCGACTTATAAGTCGACTTATAACTCGTCTATGGCGACTTATATAACTCGTCCATGGCGACTTATAAGTCGACTTATAACTCGTCTAAGGTGACTTATAAGTCGACTTATAACTCGTCTATGGCGACTTATAACTTGTCTATGGCGACTTATAAGTCGACTTATAACTCGTCTATGGCGACTTATAAGTCGACTTATAACTCGTCTATGGCGACTTATAAGTCGACTTATAACTCGTCTAAGGCGACTTATAAGTCGACTTATAACTCGTCTATGGCGACTTATAAGTCGACTTATAACTCGTCTAAGGCGACTTATAAGTCGACTTATAACTCGTCTATGGCGACTTATAAGTCGACTTATAACTCGTCTAAGGCGACTTATAAGTCGACTTATAACTCGTCTATGGCGACTTATAAGTCGACTTATAACTCGTCTATGGCGGCTTATAAGTCAACTTATAATTCGTCTATGGCGACTTTTAAGTCGATTTAGCCGTGTAGCTGACGGGGGACTGATCCAACTCAAGATTCAAGATGGAGGACTGAAACGAACTCATTGAACATTACTTTGATCTGGGATATGAACAAAAGGAAATTACTTTTTTGTCTTCCGCTGATACACGACCAGAACCTGAGTTCTAGGCAGTTGAGGCGAATTCTTGCTAGGAGAGGTTTAACACGAAGGAGACATGTATCCAATCTTTCAACAGTTATAAATCGTATAGAGCGAGAGCTTCAATGCAGTGGACGTTATATGTCACGGACAAATAAATAAATAAATAAATAAATAAATAGATAGATAAATAAATTTAGCTACAAACAAACGTTAGCCCGCGTAGCTGGCGGGATGCGTGAGCGGGCGAGTGGGCGAGCGGCGAAGCCGCGAGTGAAATTGGGAAAGATGAGAGGTATAGATTAACATTTGATTGACGTTTCCGTGCTCTCAGCCAATCCGAAATTCGCGTGCACTGGTGAACGCATAATTCGGAAAACCCCACGAATTTGGGCAGGCGGGAATTCAACTCGACTCTTCACCAATCCTCTCACGGCTTCGCCACTCGCGTTCTCGGCTTCGCAACCAAAACAAATGCACTCGCGCGCGAAATCCCGCCAGCTACGCAGGCTAAACAAACGTAAACAACACCTACAGACAGCTATGTTCGAACTGACTAAGTGCGGTCACGTGAAGATGCCTTCACGTGCCACGGAAGCCAGTCCACATTGTTATTTCAACTTTCAATAGACTATTCAAGTCGCTATAGACGAGTAAATCGACTTACAAGCCGGCATGGATGAGTTATAAGTCGACTTATAAGTCGCCATAGACGAGTTATAAGTCGACTTATAAGTCGGCAGGGACAAGTTATAAATCGACTTTAAGTTGCCATAGACGAGTTATAAGTCGACTTATAAGTCGCCACAGACGAGTTTTAAGTCGACTTATAAGTCGCCACAGACGAGTTATAAGTCGACTTATAAGTCGCCATAGACAAGTTATAAGTCGACTTATAAGTCGCCATAGACGAGTTATAAGTCGACTTATAAGTCGCCATAGACGAGTTATAAGTCGACTTATAAGTCACCTTGGACGAGTTATAAGTCGACTTAGAAGTCGTCTTAGACGTAAAAGACTGATAAGTCGTCTGGGACGAGTTGTAAGTCGTCTTATAAGTTGTCTTTTTCCGTCTCAAAGTTTTTTGGTTGATGTCCTATTGGGGGCTCCGTACGAATCTCCTTCCTCATGCGAGAGTAAAGGTAGGCTGGTCTGACCATGGTCAAGAGAACACGACTCGCGTCTTGTAAAAGCTAGTGACTGTTCAAACAAAATAGGTTACCTACTCCGGTTAGTTAGTTAATCCTAACAATAGACCATTTTCGTATTCTGGGGATAGGACTGGAACTAGCTTGCAAACGAGGCAAGTGCGGGAGTCTTTGCATATGCAGATGGATTCGTCTTTTTTTAATTGCATTCCCCAGCATGAGCCACCTTGCAAGATACTACCGAGAATGCGAATAATACTGAGAATGCAAAAAATGGCTTATTGAACTGCTATGTATGTAAATAAGACAAAGATTACTAAAATAACATATTACCAAAAAGCGCCGTTCCATCCCTCTTTCGCAGAAAAAAGTGGTAGTTCTTCTGCCTCAGAAAATAGCCAGGCAGGCACGCAGACTCAAAAGAGATGCTGTCGATGGGCTTTCCGTAGAGGGAGGGCACACGCGCAATAAACACGTGACAGAACTGCTTCAAGTAGAATCGACCGTCCACTGACCGCCAGCAGTCGTTAAGTGTGAAGTTTTCCTGCGCGTATGGGTCATCATAAGCATGAAACGTGTACATTGCATTTGCTACAACTAGAGTGAAATAAATATTTCGATTAAACCAGGAAAATAACTTTAAAAAGTGCATTAATGTACGTGCATAAGTACGTGCATAAATGAGAACGCCAGAAAAAATGAATAGGTCACATCCGTGCGTACTTCTTGGTACTTTTTGGTACTTCTTTGTACTTCTTGGTACAAGGAACTAGTAATCACGTATAATCAGTCTCCCGGGCCTCGGCTGATTACACGTGCCTTGACCTTGATTATTCCGGATATCACAAAAACCTCATCCAATTATTGTTTAAAAACGTAATACAGTCATATCTTGAGCGAAATTCTTCATATGTTTATCCGCTGTTCCAACTACGATCTGTCATATAACCTATGTGCATAACGTAAGCTACTGGAACAAGATGAAATCACTATATAGACTGCAAACCTCCTTTGTCATTATAGAATTGCTTTGTAAAAAATATGCTGTCGTTCCTTTGATGTTTTAAGAATACTCGATTTGATCACTACCAAACTGCCTTAAAGTAGCAAACATAAACTCTGATGCGTTAGCTAATTCGTAGATAGAAGTAAATGAAACATTTTTCCCGAGAACGTTAAGTTCACTTACGTTTTGTAGCACCACCCACCCTCCAGACCAGTGACCTGGCAATAGCTTGGGGATCTTCGTCTGGTTTTGGAATATAAGTCAGTTCTCTAAGCGCATACGTGAGAGATTCAGAACTACCATTCCCGGCTGCCCCATTAACTTCAGAACTCCCACCTCCAGCCACACCACCGCTTACTGTGGTGGTAGATGAAGTAACCTGAGAACTGCCTGTGACTCCAGATTCGGAAACGGAAGCACCGCTTGCAGCCCCTCCGGCAGCCGCTCCAGCACTGCCGCCAGCACTTGCGCCTCCCGCTACACTTCCAGCTGCGGCCGTTCCACCTACCGATCCCCAAGCTACAGACCCACCACCTCCGGCAGTACTTTCAGCGCCAGTTCCAGTAACACCGCCTCCACCTCCAGTTGAAGCTCCTACCCCACCAGTCCCTGGTGCCCCAGCGGTTCCTGCAGTTCCGGCAGTTCCCGCCGTCCCAGCAGTGCCGGCCCCTCCACCGTCACCACCTCCGCCACCTCCACCACCACCGCCACCACCGCCACCGCCTCCGCCTCCAACTACACCTCCACCAGCAGCTCCGCCGTATCCACCGATTCCAGGACCTGTTACGTCCACCACGCTTCCGTTCTTAACAAATATCTTAAACTTGTGTAAATTGTCTCCATGGAGATCGTTCAAAGCTTCTTGAAGGGTTTTCGTTGTCATTTCAATAGCAGCTTTAGCTCCGGCTGTGGCTCCTGCCGATGCTCCAGCCTCCATTCCTGCCAAAGCACCAGCCTTTGCTCCTGCGTTTGCTCCACTACTCATCGCCCACCTTGCTCCAAATGATGAACCAGCTTTTGCACCGGCCCTTGCTGCTACTCTCAATAAAATGGCTTGATAGGTAGCATTTTGTGCTAGCAATTTGAGAAGGAAAGTACAAGAAATTATTTTGTTGTCTTGTTGGGGCTGTTTATGGTTACGCATATATACGCAGTGATGTACTAGAAAATACGTCAATTAAAGCTTTGTGTAAAACCTAATTACTGTTAACTGTATTGATTAACTAAAAAATTCGAGTTAACTGAATGTAAGAGAAAAAATGAAAACAAGGAAAACCACGAAAATACGAATTTGATTAGTCTTCTTGCCAACAATATTGACATGAAATCTTCAGGTATGAGATACATGCTCATCTTTCCTACACCAAAACACACAGGATTCTGTCAAATATGAAGAAATATGAAAATGCGTGTTGAATTCTCGTATCTTAAACATACCAGGCGGAGTCGGTAATGTCGTCCATAGGAATTTGGAGGGTATCACTTTGTAGAATGTGCCATCTGGTGTCTGAACTGCAACTTCCAGGTGATCATTCTGATGATCGTCTTTCATGATAGCTTCCATGTAGTAATATTCACCTTTCTTTAAATAAATGGGGAGAGACTTTTGGTTTGTAAACCTGCGGATGAAGATATGTCGATCGTGACAAGCCAGTCGATTGATTGATCTTTTGAGCGATCATTCATTCACTCACTCACTCACTCACTCACTCACTCACTCATTCATTCGTTCGTTCGTTCGTTCGTTCATTCATTCATTTATTCAATCAATCAATCATTCAATCCATAAAACAATCAGTCAGTCGGGCATTCGTCAATCAGTCACTCAATCAATCGGCTAATCGGTGAGTCAGTAAATCACTCAATCAGTCAATCACGCAGTCAATCAGTCAATCGGTCAATCAGACAATCTGTCATTTATTTATTTATTTATTTATTTCAGAAAGACAGTCAGCCAATCGGTCAATCAGTTCATCAGTCAGTCAGTCAGACAGTCAGACAGTCAGACAGTCAGACAGTCAGACAAACAGACAGTCAGACAGTCAGACAGTCAGACAGTCAGACAGTCAGACAGTCAGACAGTCAGACAGTCAGACAGTCAGACAGTCAGACAGTCAGACAGTCAGACAGTCAGACAGTCAGACAGTCAGACAGTCAGACAGTCAGACAGTCAGACAGTCAGACAGTCAGACAGTCAGACCGTCAGACAGTCAGACCGTCAGACAGTCAGACCGTCAGACCGTCAGACCGTCAGACCGTCAGACCGTCAGACCGTCAGACCGTCAGACAGTCAGACCGTCAGACAGTCAGACAGTCAGACCGTCAGATAGTCAGACCGTCAGACAGTCGATCAGTCGATCAGTCAATCAGTCAATCCGTAAGTCCTCTGTTCTTACCTATCATATTCATACGGGTAAGTGGCAAATCCTCCATCTACTTCACTTATCATAGTCTTTGTGTCTGGCTTCTCATTTGTGCTGATAAACAATTCGCTTCCCGCGTCTGATGCTAAGAAGGAATGGTGTTTGAACTATCATAGTCAATTTGTGCTCAGGACTGTTAACCAGAAGCAATTCCAGAAATAAAGTACAACTGACTCATGCCCGAAAACAATATGAATTGAATCTGCCTGACACACAAGATCAAGGCAAGGCAAGAACGTAATAATAGATGTTAGTAAAATCCAACTAGTGGTCTATTATCACTGCTGCGTTCTGATTGGTTGAGCTACTACTAGGCTATTTGTTATAACCCACTAGTAGCGAAAAGCGCCGGCTTTGAAAACCAAAACAATGGCGGCTGAATCGCTTTAACTAGCGAAAGATGTTTTGTCTCGATATTTTTTTGACCAACTAGTTGGAGTTTGCTAAAACAATTATTCCTCTCGCCCTCATGGCCAATGAGTCAATAGCCCATTCGGCCTTCAGCCTCATGGGCTATTGACTCAGAGCCCATTCGGGCTCGAGGAATAATTGTTAAATATCCAAGAACTGCGGGAGATGCATTTACTTCACTCTCCCCCCACCCCCTACCACCACCACCATCCACTCACACACACCATATGAAAATTTGGATTACACGTACCACCCCCTGACCTCCACCTTTCGGGAATCCTGCGTTTGGGACTTTTCAACTTGCAGCCCACTTTTATTAGCAGTTCCCCTTTAAAATCCAGGGAATGCTTAAATGGAATTTTCCGTGATAAAAATCTCACATTGCACTGCAAATTCAGATTTGATAAAACAGTCAAGGAAATATCATAGCTTAGCGCTGTTATTGTATTTTTGGGTAACATAGTCAGGTCCTCAGTAGTTATTCCTTTATTTGAAATTTAATAGCTGGAATAGATTCTTACAAAGAAAGAAATAGTGGTTTCCCGTCTGGAATGGAACAAAATACGTCCTCAAGCGAGTACCAAAGAAGTCTCCCCATTTTGAAGGCTGCTCAAAGGTTGGAACACATATTGTGTAACTTGGCAGATTTGGATATCGAGAGTCCTTCAGAAGAAATTTGACTCGTTTGTAATCTATTCTCTCCCACTTCTCCAGGTACACGCCATGGATCACTGAAAAAAATAGAGGAAGATATGACATAGTCTGGAATGAGTCTAAAAAGGTCACCACTGCTAATTCAATTTTTCGGGTGAAGAGAACAGAAAAGCTGGAGATAGCAGAGACTTTGAAAAACAAGGTCAGAGTTGATTATGAAAACATTAATTCTATATATCAACGAGATGGAATCTAACATTTTAGAAGATACTTTGGTTTTATCAACTGGGTTGATAATGTGAATTGACCCCCGTAAAGAAATTCGAAAGCTAGCATTTCTTGCTAGCAATTCGCTCCGATGAAGAACTAAAGCTTGAAACGTCGTCTTTTGAATCTCTTTACAGTGGCCAATTAACATTATCAACCCAGTTGATAAAACCAAATTATCTTGTAATACTCCCAACCTACGCAGCATCGCATTTTCTTTAAAAACATACTCCTTTAGAATCTTTTTAAACCGACTGATGACACACAGTGAGGACAAAATTAACATCTGTCAAGGAATTAATTGCAATTAAAAGGTCACATTTTTGTGTACCAGCAACATGTGATTTTTTTCTATTTTATCGCAGGAGTTTAAAATATACGATGGTGGCCTTAGAGCAAGGATGACAAAAGTATGTTCAAAAATATTAATAGCGGAAAGGTCGAAATAATCTAGTTTGAATTACCAGGGTCATACTCTTGAAAAGGCGATAGATCTATATGTGTATAATTTTAGTATTGTTCGAACATGAATCCACAGAAAAAAACTGTGTTTTCCCAATGCAACACATGCCTGACAAACTGCCCAATCCGTGGGTGTCCAGACTGAATTGTGTCGTTTTTCAGTCATTTATTGCAACTCAGCTATAAGATATAACCCGTACACCACTCTAAAACGCACAGCTGCCGGGGGCGGTCACGACGGCATCTGTCTTAGAGATTATTGAGTGTACAGTACACTGATGTAACTAGTTAACAGTGGGGAGATTTCTTTGAAGGAAAACTTCTTTTCCAGTCGAAAAGCGTTAGACCCTGTCCATTCATGTCATGCAGAAAATCGGAAATTAAGAGCAAATGTCCACAAAAATCAAAAGTAGCTCGGCAATGCTTGAAAAATAGAATAGTAAAATATATTTTTCCCCACTGTTTGAAAAGTGAAAACGCTCTGTATTTTTTTTCTTTAAAAATCTTGACATTTCTGAGAATAACGATATTATCGATTTCACGGCCAGACATCAATCTGACGAGTTCTAACCGAGTTGAAAATGGACCATAATTTTCAATCGATTCGCATATCGCAACTACTGAGCGCAGGAAAGTTGTAATACAACCAACTTGATGCAGAACTATTCGTTGTCTAAATAAGGACAATTTTTTTTTAATGTTGGATCAATCTAACTCTTTGGCGGTAAACCGTGAAAATCCAAGTGTTTTCTAACGATGAGTTAGTCAGGCATTAGGTGAAAATTGTCATTTTGACCGAGTGCCATGTCTCGAAATTCCAAAAAATAATTAGATTCTATACTAGGATACGTCTTTCAATATATGTTAATTTTAGTTTGGGCAAATGACTAGACTTTCGTCCAAATAACTATTCACATCGTACACAAAAAAATTAAAATCACTCCTGCAGTCCAATGCTTGGCCAAAAGTACTACATGTACCATTGTTTTTGTCATTAAATCACTTCAGTTCGAAATATCACAAGAAAATTAAATCAGCACCACTTAAGAATAAAACAACATAAATATTTTCATCTTAGCTCGGTTATCACGACTGTCAAACGACATTCCTATCCTGCCATTTTAAAGGTCAGAAATGCGAAGACAATTTGTTGTTATTGCCCTACTTTGATGGAGCCTAACACCATACTCACTATTGCAAGGTGCTTCCTTACTACCAAATGTTCGCCGCGACCTCATTAAGCTTCGTTCCCCTTATAGAATAAATAAAAAAGGAAGGGATCATGTACACTTCAACAACCTGTTTAAGTTAATCAAAAATTGGTTTCACACATGAGTTTCATTTTATTTATTACATGTGTATGTAATCGAAGTATAAGAGAGCATCATCGAGCTAATCAAAATAGGATATCAAGGAGGGGAATGTTAGAATTATTGTAAGTCAACTTTTTCTCAGTTTTATTACCATCAGTAAGCGCTTGTGAGTGTCGTATCACTCCTCTTTATTGACAGCTGTCCTTTGCCTTTGCCGACAAGTGAGCTGTAAGAATATGACAGAGAACCAGCGCATTTGGAAAGTAAAGGATACGCCAGGCTTGTCATTGGTTAAACTCGAGAAGAAGGGGTCAAGCGTTCAGGATTTTCTTTCTTTCTTTTTTTCCTTTTCAAAAACTTAAGTGGGAGGTGAATGGCACCTGTGGAAGACAAGTCTCGGCAAATTGACCTAAATGACTTGGGTCTCAGAGTAAGAGATCATCATGTTCCAAAATTCGCCTCCAAAATATAACTAACAGTTGTGTTGGCAAGTGTTCACATCTGTACTAAACAAGGAACGAATCAACAAATCGCACGATGGGCGTACATGAACCTACCTCCTAAATATTTCTCTTTTGTGTTTTTCTTGCTACTGATTGTTAATGATACCATACACAAAGCGTATAATCTCCAGTAGAGAACAATAGTCAAATAGTTCATTGTAAGAGGCTGAGTAGCAAACAAAAGCTTTTTGAAGAACTCCAGCACTTTTTGTGATCCTTTCCATTAACTGAAATAAAAGGCCACCTGCAGTGAGCAACAATCGACTAATCTTTTCACAGCAGGTCACGTAACTCTTCAAATATTTTTGACAACAAATTGCGTACTGTATTGTTTAATCTGGTAAAAAAAAAAAGCAATTTAACAAAGAACTTGTGAACAGCGTACTCAACGGACGTCTCTTTGACCATCATGTAATCCTGTTGCCTGAAAAAAAGCAAAATATTTGGGCGTCAGTACTTACTGTTAGTGACGTTAAATGTACGCTAGATTATTTTGCATGTCGGGCCTTTGCGAGGCGGATGGTAATGATGTCCAGGATTTTTGTGGGAACAAGTTATCTTTTCACGATGTCGGCCTTATGTGACTAAGGTGGGTAACGATGATCGGGTGAAGAAAGGCTACATCCTCAACCTGGACAGCACGCTGCATTTCTTTGGCTGGTTAACCGTGTAATCAAACGCACATTTCGTAGGAGAGTTGAAGAGATTGTGAATCATTTTAAAAATGATGATTTCAACCCAAAATAGTGTTAATCTGTTATTGTTTTTGCCATAATATTCGCCGTTATTTGTTGTTAACTTCGGAATTTTTTTATCCTACTTTTCTATTAACTGTTTTGCTTGTCACCCTGATCACTTACAACGTCAACTTATCTGGTGTCAGGGGAAGGAGGCCATCTTCGTTATTAGTAGTCCTTATATATTCTATTGGCTCTACTTCATGCTGAATTGAGGAGCAGAAAGAATGTCAGTTTGAAGGCGGAAACTTCACTGCAATATTCAGGAACATCCAGGCTCTTTCAGAGTGATCAACAGGAAGTTGATAAATGAAGTGGTAAACATTATTCAAGGGATGTTGTCTGGTTGAACCACAGAAAAGCACTTAAAAGGGAAAAGTATTATGATCAACCATAGTGATCAATACAGCATCAAGCTAGGCTCGATTTTCGCCGCTTGCTCGAGTCCCGTCTAAGTTCCTCCCCGAGTGAATTTGGGGAGGAGAATGGGCTCCATTCTCAAACAGCGGCTGGAAATCAAGACTGGCATAAATGAGCAACTGAGTCCGTCAAAGCTCCGCCAAGAGCTTTGCACACTGAGGTCAGAAATATTTCTTTATGTTTCGAGATGTTTGGTGGAAAAGAGATAACAAACCCCAAATAAAAATGTCGTAAAGGTGTTTTATTAGGTAAATATTTATTTCCATTTGATCTGTAGCGAGGGCTAGATATGCCTTTAGTTATTTTTTGAATTTACTTACTGTTCAGGTAGAAATCGTCGAAAGCAATTAATTTCTTTAATTTTTTTCCTGAAAGCGAACACCACACCCTAGCAGCGTAATTAGTCTAATGCTAAAATGTTCGGATTAACCTCTTATAAGGCGTGTTGTGTGAAGCTATAACTGTGGATAAAAGGTATAAACACAAACACGCTGGCAAAGTCACACCCGTGTGCATGTTGTCACAGGACGAATCAAAACGGCTGCTTTAGGAGCTCAGAGACGTTGCAAGCATAATGCACTTTTCCTTAATTGATTCCCGATGACAAACACTCACCAATTTGTAGACAGGAATAGAGCTCTTGAGACAGATACCCGTAAAGAACCTTCAACGATCTTATTTCACAGCAGGTGACCTTTCTGGTTGAAGTCAGTTGAATCTTTGAATCACTAAAATGAATCGCTAAAAGACGCTCTTGGCGCGGTAAAACTTGTTTCTGGGCCTTTACTGCCAACAATGAGGTGTTGGCCAATCACGCTGCTCGGTACATTTTACACTTTGTGTACAGTGCAATCTAGTGTAGCTGAGGAATTTACTACTAACAGGAAAGAAACGGAAGGTATGCTTATTGTAATCAACTGCTTTGAACAAAACACTCAATCGTATTTGTACAAGATATAGAGGTTGCCCTAAGTAATCTGTGATCTCTCACGCCACATTATAACTATACGCTTATGGCAAAGTCATGTTTCTTGTGGTCTCTTGACTTCAAGGTTTAAACTGTCAAGCCAATTATTTAGGTGGTTAGGTGATTGTGTATTACAGTGTAGAACGTTGATGTTGCAATCGGTTAAAGCTTATTTGAAATTTTAAGTCATAAGTATGAAGTTACAGCAAATTTTAAGAAAAACGCTCTAGATACTCATAAAATTATCATCGACGTTTACAGTTAAGATAAATTGATCGACCGTGTTTCAATGGTGGTGTAAGAAGACTCATTGAAAGTGGAGAAGACTCAAGATCCAAGAACAACATCACGGTGGCTTAAACGGACTGCCTTGCGAGACCTTTTTGAGCAGGATCATTTCGTTCCAAACTTAAAAACTAACCCCTAACCCTTTAACATCTTTCAACATGGTTGCCATATCAACAGGTATACGACAGCGTTGCAGTTTGACAAATTGTACCATTTTGTTAACTAATGACATCAATGGACAAAAAGTTTTTTTTCGTAATTAGCATCAAACGAGTAGGCTGTCTGTCTGTGGTAATAGTTTAGCGGAAACGATATTCAAATAGATGGTAAATCTTGAGTTCATTTTTTCACGATTATGCAGTAATTGCATATTCCCATTATAGTGATTGGCATATCAAAAGGCTTGAGGATATGTTGAAACCTGAGAATCCCTTCCCGATGTGAGTTAATAGTCGATGGCCTATGAAGATAGTGAAAACTCGACACGTAATCGCATCGTGTCATTTACAAATCAACAGACAAGATGACATTTAAAATGTAAACCGCCTTTTTTTAGTCAAATCTCTTCTAAACGGCTCAAGCAGACCCAGGAAAAAAGGAAATTTCATTTATTGAACATGAATGTAAATGATTATGTTATTGCTGATACAGTGTTCGGGTCCCCTGTGCTTTGGGCGAGCGAGAAGGTTTTCATGAAGGCAAATCGAATGGGAGTTTTAAAAATTGCTTATAGGCCAAAATATAGGTTTGCTACTTGTGGCTCGCATGTCGCGCTAGCGTCACACTTGTTTTGCTTTCTTCATTGCGTTCTTCTCGACGGATTTCCGAGCAAAAGAGCGACTGCTCGCAGTCTATTAAGTACATCAAGATCAACAATGTTAAGCTGCTCTCGTGGAGTCTAGGAGCCTCTAGAAGAATGATATTGTCCATGGGACGTTCCAGGAACGCGTACTTGGTTCTTAGCGTGACCTTCCTCGCAAGTCCGTCTCTCTTGTTTGGGTTTACTTCCAGGATGCGACCAAGGGGGCACAAGCTTTCTACCACGAGTAAAATGTCTCCAGTTTAACTCCAAAGTAACACCTTTACCTTTGCAGTGATTTCCTTATCACTTATAGACATTCAACTCCAGTATACTAACTTTTAAAAACAAACTCCAACCGAATAAAATAAAACTAAGCATAGGCCCACGAGTACGCATTGCGAACCTATTTTTATTTGGCTGTGTAAAATGCCTCTCGATTTAGCAAAAAGAAAAATAAGGACTTGAGATATCAGACTTCACCAGTGCGGAATTGAGCTCGTTTCTTCTCTGGTAATTAGCGATACAGGCAACGCCCAACGCCCAACGGCAACAATAACGCCATACTTCTTCGGCTGAGAAAAATGACTTACGAATCTGCAACAATTCAAAACTCTTTTTGTGTTCAACGAATGTCTTTACATACCATCGTCTAGTTTTATCTTTTAATCTTTTCAAGCCTTTTTGGGAAACGAGTGCTGCCTTGCTGGAAACATTTGCATGTCACAAGCAGCTACTTCCACGATGTTTCGAACTAGTCTTTATTT
>JAHPZR010026734.1:0-7500 GCA_019787425.1 Platygyra sinensis
CTAGCATCATCTTCTGTGAATATTTAATTTCAATCAGAAGTGATCTCAAGGGGGAATAAAAACTGGCCAGGTACAGTTGTTATGCTGTCAGTAGAGACAAGTTGGAAGCTTGGGTCGTATATTTTCAAACTATCATACATGTAATTGAAGGCTTTTGTGCAAAAAGTGTGGACATCGCTTTTTGGCCACTCAAAAGCAGTGCTGTTGAAGCTGCTTGAACTATTCATGTTCATGTTGTGTCGACATCCACCTTTGTAGGATTCGCTCTTAAAGATTCCGCTTGGAAAACTGAGTTTTTTGCATACATCGTTTCTCTACAACAAAGCGCAGACCAACAAAAACAAATAAAGAACAATGCTTTTCATGTCCAAACAAGTCAGTCTGCCAAAAATTAGCTCCTGTAAGAAATGAAAATCAACCCAATAAGCAATATACGCCCATTTTGCACGAAAGCCCTCAACCGCCCAAGAATTAACATTATGCAAAACAAGTTCAAAACGGTATGTACGTATTATTCTGCAAGGAACAAAGCTTGTTTTTACAGAAGATAACAAAATCCAAAGGAATCCTTCATGTCAGCAGCACTTACTTGAATGGATTATCAGTGCCAGTTTTCTGGATAGCTCCCATGACAGTCATGCCAACCCTGTACAGCAGTGACACTGTTAACAGAGCCATGGAGAAGAACGTCAGAACACTCAGGAACGTGTACATGGTCAATGAAATCAAGAGCACCAAGCCAGTGGCAACCACAATTCCAGTCTTCTTCAGACAACGCCAATAGATAAGGTCAATTACTAAAAACAGAAACAGATATGCATCTTACTAATTGTTCAATATTCAATTTTTGACATAAAAGGTGGCCTTCAGAAACTGAAATTAGACATAGAAAACAGATTTGTTACAGAATCAAACACTAACTGTGCATTTTTACCTTTCGACACCCCCATCCGAAAGGTAAAAATGCATGGTAACATAGTCTATACCTTTCATTTGCCTCAAAACTTCTAACTTTCTTGTTTTCTAAACCCTGTCAGGGGTTATAGAGGCAAGGGTGAAGAAAAATTGGGCCCTAGGGATCCCAACGCGGCTAAGTCACCTCGTTAATCTGCTGTGTTGCCAGCGTGGTCGCCTCGATGGTGTAGTGGCTTAGCATGCCCGACTAGTAATCAGGGAGACATGGGTTCGAGTCCCGCTCAGGGCAAAAACCTATTTTTCAGATGGGGGTGTCGAAAGGTAAAAATGCACGGTACACCTGTAAGTGTTTGATTCTGTAACATAGAATATACCTTTCATTTGCCTCAAAATTTCTACCTATCATGGGAAAACAGATTTGTTTTTGTCTTAAACCTACAAATGTACAAAGTCATGTGTTTTTTTATGTACACACACTGTTTCAACAGACATCCCTTTTCAAAATTCCCTGACTTTGCCATGATAGAAAATTAAATTTCCCTGAACTAAGAAACGCAAAATCAAGGCTGCTGCCTAACAGGAGCCCAGCAGCCTGGGGCACCCAAGAAAGTGCTTTGGGCGCCTAAATTTTTGCAGCAGCTCCCAAAACATTACCTGTTGGGCTCCTAACTTTTTTAGCTTTTGCCCTTCTGGGCTCCTTGAAATATTTTTAAGCAACAGCCTTGAAAATGCCGGTCTAATAGCAGTTTCTTCTACTTGTTTATTAAGACTGTTCATTTTCAACAAATTTCCTTCCTTCATTAAGGCAAAATAACGGAGATCAGCAACTATAATGTTTCTTCCAGCCTTCAATAATATTAATTATAAATCTGCCATATTTCAATTTTCCCTGACTTTATTTCCTAATCTCTTTTTTTTCCCCGACTCAAAACAAATTTCCCCAGACTGTTCAGCGAGATAGATGTCGATCATCCAGTTCAACGGGTCATCATCTTGGTCTCTTAATGCGAGTTAAACTATATGTAGGGAGAGTACAAACCACCTGTGGTTAGGGGTGGTAGGGTTAATAACATGGGGATGAAGGAGCAGAAATAGCTAGACTGTAACAGTGTCACTTCATCTCATGCTCTCCGCATAAACTGCAATGGCAACATGTCATTGGTATAAGGGACAATAAAATTCATCAGAGCATAGCAGAGCATTGACAACTTGAGTGACAGAAAGTGACATTCATCACTTTGCGGCTGAGGCCAAAATGGCATTGATTTCAGAAGAATTTTCCGGAAAATGTTTTGATTTTGATCATCTGTCTGCTTCTTGTCCAGCAGCATTGGTGTAACAGCACAAGCAAAAATAGGCTTTTTCTTGTCCACAGGAAGATTTTCTTTCTTGTGGATCCAGTTCAACACCATGATATATTTTCAAAAGATCTGCGAGGCAAATTTTGTCAACTCAAGCCCTTTCAGGGATCTTACAAAATCATCATCTTAAATTGCGGGCTTTGCTGCTTTTTTTGGAGTCAGAGAAGTGTTCTTCTGTTTCACATTCAACTCAATTTAGTAACCACATCGAATCACTTTTGTGAGCAATATTGACTTGAAGACCTTGAATTCAATTGCCTCTAAATTCAGCTGTACAGCAACACATAGTCCACTTCATATCTCCCTCATTTGACAGGTTTATTCTCCAGGGGAGGAGATCATTAATTGATTTGATCAGAGGTTCCAAATTTCAGCCACGATCCTTACACATGAGACAGAGTGAAGCTGTTACAGTCTCTCTATTTTTTCGTTCCCCGTGCCCTCAGAGATCCCTACCCATGGGCATTTTGTACTCTCCCCAGTTTCGCTTACATCAACAGACAAAGATGGTGGCCCTTCGAACTCAACAATTGACACCTACAATCTCAAGGAAAAATAGGGGACTGTGAACAGTTTAACTTTTCCCTGACCATTTTTTGACCTATACAGGGTTGCATATACATGTAAGAGCTGGCAGCCAGCGAAGTTCGCTGGCTTCTCTGCGAAGTTTTGCCGGCTACTTTCACTGCTTCACTAGTCAAGATATGTCGAGGAGATGATGTTACATTTATTAGGTTCCACAACTGTCTACTTTTCACAAAACTCCGGCTACTTAAAAACTTAAAGAAAATGCTGCCTGTAGCAACCCTGACAAGGTATGCAGGCTGTCAGTTTTAATTTAACTTTTTTTCAATGCAATGATGGCCTGAGCAAAGAGAATGTAAATTTTGATAGTCAAAACAAAAGTCATAGAGGAAAAACTATCCTTGCTTTTTCTTATGTTTTTTTTTCTAAAGGGAATAAGAAACAAAAAAATTCCTGTTTCTATCTAGTCTCCAACACCGCAAGACAAAACAGTGAAAGGACCTCATTTTGATGTTTCTACTCTTGAAAGCTCAAGGATCAAAGGAAAAAATACAAACATCAAACTGGGATCCACTGTTTTCTTTTGTTTGTTAATGTCTGTTGTAATTCCTTAGCCCTGCAATGTAACTGAATAACTGTCTACACCACTAAATTCATCTTCAAATTTAGAAAAGGAAGTGAAATATTGCGATTCAGAGAGCCAAAAATAGCCAAATCAAAGTTTTATTCACTATTTATGACAGATTGTCACATCTATTGAAAATATCAAACAAAAATATGTCACAGAGATGTTACAAGTAGAACTATAAACTAGAGTCACAGCAATACAAGGGCAATAGCAATTTAAAGGAATGCGTAGCCATAGATAATAAAGAAATAAACTGACAGTTGAGAAAAAAACTTCTTTAAAGCCTAACTTTACATTTAATTTAGGAAGGGGTGCCTGAAGAGTGTGATATTCATTGCAGCAGGCTGGAAAAATACCATACAGAAGTCAAAAACACTGTCAATTAATTTCCTGTTATAATGGAAACTAAAATAAAAGGAACAGGCTACACCGTTGGTGCTTCTTAGCAAAAAACCCAGGGCTGATTCTTCTGCAACGCAGGATTAAAACTCTGAATACACACACACAACAGGCTTGAAAGAAATATTGTAAACAGACCAGCAGGTGTAATGTAGAAAAGATAACTTCTTAAAGCATGCCCTCCAATAAGCTTGAATTATGTTGTACTTTCACGTAGAAATAAGAAAAACATTTCATATGCATGATTGATTTTACTTCAATAAAGTCTAAGACTTTTATACAAAAAGAGAGAGAAAGTGGAAAAATAAAGTTGAAGTTATTTCAAAAGCCCCACCCCAAATGTGAGGGAATAACAAAATATATGCTGGTTAGTTATAAATAATTCAGTTTAACACAATGATAGAAAATAATTATTTCAGTCAACTGGAGAGCACTTTCTGAATATAAGGGACAAATTCACAATACAAAACAATCCTGAATGGGAAACTGGAATCATTCAGTTTGGTGAGAAAGTAAAATGGCTTGCTCAATCGAGCGTTGAATCCAATCACCACAAGGCGAGAAATCGGAAACTTTAATTATTACACTTAACAGCAAATGTCCCCATATATTCTGGCCTCAGTTTCGATGAAGTTTCTAATCACACGATAAAAGAGGGTGCGTCCAACTTCCATTGTATGCTCTCAGTTTATGAGACAGCGCCCCTGCATGAAGTGTGAATAACACATAATGAAGATTTCGAGCGCCGTTCGTTCGAACTTGCAGCCAATAAAAATGCTTCAGTTATGTTTTTTTATTTAATTTTTTTGGGAAGATCGAAAAGCTGTTTATAAAAGTTTAAAAATGACTCTACACGTACAGTCAAGTACCTCGCTTGCCACTGCAAGTCGGTAATCTAAGTAATGCAGCTAAAGTTTCACTTCAAAATGCACAATATTGTTGAACGATACCTCTTTGATCCACTCCATGCTCTTTCATCCACCTCGCCGGCCGGCTTGTCAGCTCTAAAGTATTGCAAAATAGCACTTATTAGAGCGAAAGAAAAACGACGAAAACTCCTTCGACCTACAGCCCTGAACACGAGCACCGAATGTCCGTTCATATATCTTTGAGAGCACAGGGACACAGAATTACATGCTAATTATCCCCTTCTTTGCAAGCAAAACCCACGATCTCATGAAGAAAATACTACGATATTAGATGGCCGACCCTACAATCGAACTGTAATCCACAGACAAAGCTGTTTACCGCGTTTGTAATCTGCAAAACACCGGCAACTAAAGTCTACACGTTGAGCTTACCCTTCGAGGGCGTCTCTTCGGCTTTTTCTTCCGATTCTGTTTTCTCTGTTGGGAGATCTTCTACAGCTGGCGTTTCCTCCTTTTCGTCAGGCACATGTTCACTTTCTGGAGAAGGCTCCTCGTCTTTTGCTGGCTCATCAAAACCAACTGTTGAAGAAGGCACATTCTCGTCTTCCATGTCGTTTGTGCAATCTAGCAAGTCGCTTGTATCTGGTACAGACTCCGACATAATGAAGATAAATATCCAAAAAACCCTTTAGTTTTTTTACACCGACTTAACAGATTTATGTTTAATAAAGCACCCAAAAGGTCGAATCTTACGCAAGAATAATGAGGAAAGTACGAAATATTTAGAAATGATGGCGCTCGATGTTTTCAAAAATCACACTGGCGCAATTTTTTCACGGCTCGCCAAATTTGGCAAACGGATGTAAATGAACCAATCAGAGAACTCGTTATAATTCTTTCTTAGTGATCCTCCAAAAAAGGAAGTTTCAAAGTTCAAAGTTTGATAAGGCAAAAACAGCGCTCATTTGCGATATTTTGTCACACTTTCGTTCTTTTTATTATCAGAAAAAAATACCAACCGATCTGAGAGTTTCTAATTTCTATTTTTCAGTTAAAGAAGTAGGGAAGACTTGAGTAGATTTTGAATACTGTCAGGGGCGCCTCGTGGCAGCCTCGTTCCCAAGCAGTATTTGTCGCACGTGGGGGAGGTAAAGAGACTCGTGATGTTGCGGTCGGGTTAGCGTGTTTCTGCGATACAAAGTGATCTAAAATTAAAGCGGTACTATGACGAAAATCGCATCTTTTCTGTTGAAGCCATTTTAAAACATAACCAAGTAGTCTGCATGAGAAGAAAAATGCAGTTTACTTTTTTCAAATATCTCTTTTCGTTCCAGAGATGTTCAAGTTGTTAAATATGCAAATTAGCCAAGTGATGACGTCATATACTCAACCAAATTTTGATCAAATATGATGAAAAAAGATATCTCACCCAATTTGTAACAGAAATGTTTGATTCTTTGCAGTAAGGTTCTACTAAAGGTGCTACACAATATGAGCTTAAAAGTTTTGTTACCATGGCATCATACTGAGTTCCAGACCTCCCCAATATCAAAGGCATATATGCTAGCTCCAGCTTGTGGCCTTGTTTATCGTTTTTCGAGTTGAAAACGACTAACATATTGAAATCAAGTGGGTGGGGACTGGAACAGAGTGAGTTCCCATGGGAACAGAATTTTTATAGCCACAGGTGTGTTTCCTATAGAACTATTAGCCTGCCAAGTTTCAATTGTCTACGCTTCAATTTGGCCAAGACAGCTCTATTTATGTACTTGAGATAATATTGGGTTGAGTGTATGATGTCATCAATAATCTCATTTGCATATTTTACACATTTTTTGACCTTAAATATCTCCGGAACTAATGCAGATATTTCCAAACAGTAAGCGGCGTTTTGATTCTTTCATGGAATTCTATGTGATACACTTTAAATATCAAGGTGATCATAGTACCACTTAAACTTGAGAGGGTTGCCTTGAGAAGAAGGACTGATAAGGGCTACATGGGAGAATATCTCTCTTACCCTTCATCTTATTTTTGCTCGGCCTCTTTGCTCAATGCCAGCCAGGCTGAGAGAAAGGCAGTCCGCATACATCACTTTTGCCTTCAGCTCGAAAATGTTTTAAAATGGCTATGGATGCTTCAGAGGGGCGCCAACTTCTTGACCTGGTAGAATACAGCGGTATCAGTAGATACTAGAGAAACGAACCTCAAGGGCGGGGACATTTAACCATAAAGGGGCACTTCTTGAACTCCTGTTAAAAATGGATGTTTTGAACAGACGAGAAATGATTTTGAACGCCGGGCGATGAGAATCAATTAGATACATGGCGGCTTGGAAGACAAGTCTCCCTAAAAAAAAACGACCTTCTGCTCGCGCTTCTCGGAACACATCATGCCCCAGGGAGGGCAGTAGGGGAATACTTGGCTCTGCAAGTTCAGTCAACTTGAAGTTGATATTAGGTAAATTAATTCAGTGCCGTTCCGAGTTTGTAAAGCTGAAGAAGAGCTCGAAAATTCAACTTCATAAACTCGCTACGGTGGGTAATTTTCCTTAATCAACATCAAGTTGATAAACTGATGAGGAAGTGCTGCAAATAATTCACTTGCCTACTGAAGTACCCCTTAAACGGTCTTAACTGGTTCTTGAGAAACTAAATCCTATTTTGTTAAAGCAATAGCTCAGCTGCGTCTATACCAAAACCACTGCAGGGGTAAATTTGTCTAAAATGTGTAAGTACAAAACTAATGAGATCATAACTGGCCCATTCTCACGAATGAAATTGTTGCGGAAATCGACCGAACC